>JAVQJF010077223.1:0-17535 GCA_036023855.1 Gadopsis marmoratus | reverse complement strand
GGTGTTGGGGGTGGTTTTTTTTTTTTTTTTTTTGAGCGCGCGAGAGAGAGACGGGTTTTTTTTTTCTCTCTCTCTCTTTTTTTTTTTTTTTTTTTTATTTTCTCTCAGCGAGACGAGCTGGCAGCGACGAATCGGAGGCGCAGGGCAGCGAAGGATGTTTGTGTGTTTTCACTAAAGCGACAAAAGCCAGTGAAGCACACGAACACACGGGCGGCCTCCGTGTAGCTAAGCGCGAGTCGAGCGAACAAAAAAAAAAAAAAGGGCGAGTAAATTAAACGGAGGCAAGTTTGCTAGCGCCCCTCGTCCGGTCGCTGCTAGCCGAGCGCCCCTCGGCGAGCTAATGCTAGCCGAGCGCCCCTTCGTCCGGTCGCGCTCGGCGAGCTAATGCTAGCCGTGTTTGTATACAGCGCAGACGCCGCAGTTGGGCCCCCGGCGGCTGCGTAGGTCCGCGCCGAGCGCTGCGCAGAGGGCGCCCACACTTCGCACGCTTCCTGACATCATTTAACGTTGACGACATGTCACCAGGCTCCGCTAACGTCAAGCTAGCGGAGCCAGCTTCGTGCCCCATCGCCAAAAAAAAAAAAAAAAAAGAATTTGGCTCTCGGAGCTCTGACACATTTACCTTTTGAGTTGCACCAACAACAGCCCCTCCCTCCCTCCCAAGTTGACAGAGAGCTGCAGCCCGAATTAACTGATTTGCCCCAGAAGCCTCCATCATTTAGTGACACTGCAACCGCAGAGGAGGCTCGTGGGAAAACGACGCCAGACGCGCCTCGGGTTCCGCACTGCCGAGTGTTTCTGCATGATGTGCGTCGTCAACCTTGCAACAATAACTTTTTTTTGTTCATTGTGGAAGTTTTATTTTCCTCCTACAGGCAGACGCGGGCTATCAGTCGTGGGTTCTTCCAACGTGCAAACGCGTTTCTTCGGCACGTCGAGCGCCGTGGCCTCACGCATGTCACGTCATAACGTTCGCATGCAGATATAACAAGCCCCCCCCAAAAAAACCCCTCTCCTGTCACTGTTGCTCTGTGAGCCGCGCGGAGGGTGACAGTGCGACTGCATGAATCTGTGAAAACGTGACTTCGTTGTGCCACAGAAAACATGTTGCCTGTGTGTGTGTCAGTGCGAGGTGATCAGGAAGCAGAAGGTCGGAGGTTTGGTCGCGAAGAGATTAGACATTAGTCTTGTGAACAGTGTTGTCGTCGACCAACACGTTGCTGTGAAGACAACAGGCCCTGTCCGAGTGTGCAGCTTGTTAACAGCAACACATACTAAGGGCCTAGTGAGGAAGGACATGGGCCTGTGCTGCAAAGTATTAGAAATAGCCTCAAAGACTGATTATGATTAGTGTTTTTCTCAACTCTCGCCTCTTCTGTCCTCCTGTAGATTGTTGTTATTTTTTTATACCCGCCCCTCCCCGGTGGTTTGAACATCTTTGCCTGATTCCTTTCACATCCTCCTCTCTGTGAATCTGATATTATTAGACGAGCGACCCCCCCCCGACATCAAACGCCCGAAAGCGTTTCCCTTCAGCCAGTCAGCTTAATAACAGCGATCTTGCACTTTTGCAACGGGAACCCTTCAATTCATCGAGTGCTACGAGCGTAGCAGCGTGGTCGACTCCGCACTGACCCTGAAGCTGGCCACGTTCGGCGTGTCGGCTGACGGAGGAGAGGACACATGGAAAGGAAACAAACTAAGATCACTGAAACGCAGCCGCGTGACGTCTCGTTTCACATGAAAGTTTTAAAAAGAGAAAAGCATAGCATTGGAGGAGGAGGAGGAGGAGGAGGACGGGTGTTTTCTAAGTGTGTTGCTTTTTAATTACAGAAATAATGGACGATTCCCATTTCAACTCATCATACTTTTGGTCTCCCGTCCCCACTGTACAAGGACAGGTAGAGACAACCTTATTGTTGGAATTGTCTTGAAATACACATGGTATTATATAGTGTGCTGTGTCGGAAAAAAAAACCAAAAAAGATGGCGTGAAGCGATGATCACTTTGACTGTAAACATTACATGACACCAGACAATGATTTGACCCTGAACATGTTGCTAATAACACCGCCGGATAACGCTCGCCCTGCCGGTGAACGTAGCTTAACCTTGAATATGAGTTCTTGACGCGGGGAGAGGGATCACTCCTGTCCCCCTCCTGTGTCGTCTCTTCAAAGACCTCTTTGTTCCTGTTTTCGTTTACTTCCTGCATCTCACCATGTCCGTGTTGTCTCTTCTCTCCCATTGCCGCCGCCTCCTCCACCTTTGTCGTCCCCCGTCACCGATCCAACCCATTATCGGCACCCACCCTTCACTCTCCCCATCTGCGCAATCACGCGCATCTTTTGCGCTACCTTACCACCCTTGTCTCCTCCTTTTTAACGTCCTCATCCACCTGTCTCACCACTCCTTCTCCACACCTCTGTTCACACACCACCTGTCTTTCCTAATCGCTCACGACCTCCTTCCCCGTGCATTTCACCCTTCTTCCTTCCCTATTCTCACTTCCTCTGATCCTACGCCGCTTCATCATCCCATCCTTACCCTGCCGTCCATGTGGAATCTACCAATGTTTTACTCTCACCCATCCCGCACTCCTTTCCTCTTTATTCCTTCTTCCTTCATCCTGTCTTTCCTCTCACCACCAACCCGCCCCTCTACTTCTCCCTATTTAGATAGAAAACGCCATGTTCCTGAACAAGGCGAAGGAGCAGCTAGGTCCAGAGAAGACCAATGCGCCCTCCTTCCCTCACTCCTCTGCATCTTCCACCTCCTCCCCCCACTACCCCACGGCTTTGCTCGCCATCCCCGGGTCGATGGACGCAGGGGCCGGGTTGCGGGTGGTGCCCAAACAGGAAGGAGGTGGGGGCCCTGCAGGAGGAGGCGGTGTCGGCAGCAGCGGGGGCGCACATTTGAGTGTGGTCGGGGGACACCTGCACCAGTCGCACACTTCCCAGAACATCACCGTTGTGCCTGTTCCCTCTACGGGTATCATGACTGCAGGTGAGTGGTCTCCTATGTCCTTCGTCCTGCCCGGATCATGACATCCCCCCACTCCATTTTCCATTTCTGTACCGTCTTATTATATTTGTTGGTGTCACTTTAAGACACAGTAGGTGCATGAGAGTCAGGAACACTATAAATATTCAACTGCTGCTGCTAAAAGTCTCGATCTGAAGAATTGTCGTTGTATGTAAAGTCTGTTTGTATTCAAGCGGCAGTTTTAAGGTGCAGGTTGTTAAAAGAACATCAATATGAGTCGTCTGTTTAGTCGATTGTGTTGGCGCTCTGGCTGTGACCCCTTGAAACAAAGTGTTTTTGTGGCTTTAAATATTGGCAGTGTCTGTTTTGACCAAACGGACGGCCAGATCACAGTTTCTCTTTTCCTCATAGCGGGGTTAGTGATCACCACCCCTCAAGGCACACTGGTCCCCACATCCTCCACGCAGTCATTTGTAGCTGGACCCCACACTGCCACCACCATGATAGTCTCCGCATTGCACCCCTCAAACGCAGGTAAAACACAGGTGCAGTTCACCGTCACTTCAGTCATCTCAACATGTGAATGCAAACTGCAGTTTCTTGGATAAAGAATTGCCAAAGTTTGTGCAAATAATTTCTTAGCACCTTCTTGCCAGGGGAACAGATTAGCCTTTTCACAGTAAAACGCACAGCTAGAAACCTCCCACTTTAAACACTGTTGGCCAGCGAGCCGCTCCAGTGGAGCAGGTGGGACTGAGCACCGTCACACAAGCTGATAGAGGATAATTCATTACACGTTTGATGTAATAAGAACCTTTTCTCAGTGTTTGAACATTTCATCTCCTGAGGTGAGCTCAAAGTCAGTTAAGACCAGACACACAAATCTCATTTCATTCGAACAAGAGATTCCTGTTTTTTTTGCCCACCTTTCATTTATTCCTGCTTTTTTTTTTTTTGTCCATACACTTGTGTGTGTCCATACTCTTTCATAAGATTTGGTATTGCTCCTGACACCCGTGCGTAACAGCTCTGGCAGGTGATGTGTGGGACTAACTACGTCACATTTTTCCATCTCTAATAGATGCTGTCTTCACACGACATTCCCCAACTCCCCCTCCCCTCCCCCTCTTTTCTCTTTCCTTTTTTTTTACTATTCTCTTGTTTCCAGACAAAAAGGAGGGCATTGCTGTCCCTTCTGCGGTTGTCATGCCGACGCCATCAAAGCGAGGCAGGAAGAGCAAACAAATGATGGGAAGAGTGACTGAAGTGGGTGGTGCCCTAACGCCAGGAGGGGATGCATTGCTATTGGCGCACCTCGCCGCTGGTGGACAGGTGACGGTCTCTTGTATTCCTTTTACTTTTGTGTTAGACTTGTGATATATAGTATATATAGTACTGTAGCTGTTACAGATTTTCTACACAGTCCGTGCTTGTGCTTGTTGTGTTACAGCACCACACCGCTGACCCATACGACCTGTCAAACGATGAGGATGATCACACCAACAAAGATGGCCCCAAGTCGTACAGGTAGTGGAAAGATGTTTAGATAAGAGGAACGCATTATTGTTTGTGGCATCACATATTTTTATTGGACATTTAGAACAGGTCAAACAGACATTACGGACTTCATTAAATCTTTTTGAGTGCCACAAATGTTTTCTGCTGCCTCTCTCCCCTCGCTTGCCAAGGTGCCGGATGTGTGCAGTGACGTTCTTCAGCAAGTCGGACATGCAGATCCACGCCAAGTCCCACACCGAGGCCAAGCCCCACAAGTGCCCCCACTGCTCCAAGTCGTTTGCCAACTCCAGCTATCTGTCCCAGCACATCCGCATTCACAGCGGGGCCAAGCCCTACACCTGCACCTACTGCCAGAAAACATTCAGGCAGCTCAGTCACCTACAGCAGCACACACGGTACTGGGCTGACTAGTTTGTGAGGTCCTTGTGTGTTCATGTGCATGTGTGTGGGCCTGTGTGTGGTGACTGATGGAGGGAGGGGGTGGGGAGTTGGTGGTCTGTCGGGGTCTTTTGGGAGAGTCTTGACAGTGTAAAGCTCTTTTTGCAGAGTCTAAACGTCACCTTTTAACGTGCAACAAACTTACATACATTAAGTCATGGTCCTGATCAATCATGATTACTACCCTTCTGCTTCATCATTGAATTTAACAGTTGAGTGGATCAATTACAAGCTAAAATCCTCTCTGTATACATGAGAGTCAGAGTTGATGCATGCTACTGTGTTTGGTAGAGGAGTTCAACTTACAGTACCAGCTACCACCAAAATATACCTTCATTTAGCGCGTGGTCGGTGTTAACTTTCTCCTCCTGGTGATACTTTCACAAGCTTGACTTGGAACTGCATGCACCTTACTTATTCTATTTTCTTTGGATCCATCTCTGCTTTCACACAAGTCCTTCAAACATCCCCTCTTTGGTTTGAAGCACCTAGGAAACCTTTCGCTGCAATTGGAGCCACTTGTTAAACATCCCCGTTTTCAATTTAATTTCATGTCAAGTGGAAAAAGCAGTGAAAATAGAATTTTGGCTAAGATCAAGATTGGGGAGGTTACGATGCTGACTATGTTTACAGATGACAATGTTGATTATTATACAGTGAAAATGTTGTCAGCTGGAAAGTCGGTCTGATATTTTAATCAAACAAGTGTGAGTCCACTTTGCATACTAACTGTGTTTGATCATTTACTCCCTTAAATCCAGACGCACTCTTTCTGCTTTTACCATTCTTTCATTTCGCTGCGACAGCCTGCATGTCTTACACACCCTCATCATATTTCATGTCACATATGAAGCCACTAATCCGACATTGAGAATAGTTTTCATGTAACTGTCTGATCATGTAAGGGACGAAAGCACCTGTCCCCCATTCATGCCTCCGTGAATTTTATTTCTGACCTTGTCGTTCACCTTCGTCGTGTTTTCATTTCCCTTATTGCCATGCTTTGGGTTTTCTTTGTGGGTTTCAGGCCATTGATTTTAAAAGAGGAAGATGCGCTCCGCTGGCCTGCCACTCGTCTTGAATTTGCATTTCAGACACCAGACATTCATAGACACACTCACACTCCACTCAAAGCAGGGCACACCAAACGGAGAGACTGCTAGAGAGAGAGAGAGAAAGAGAAAAGGCGTGACTGTGCTTGCTGTCTGTTTTTGTTCTGTGTTTTCACAACTCAGACGCAGCACAAAGAGCACACTGTCGGACTTAATGCTAACTTTAACGCATGATTTGGTCTTCGGGTTCATCGTGAAGTTTGGTCATGCTGTAGCTTAAAAATCTCTCGCTGTTTCTCTCTCTGTTTCTCTCTCTCCACCTCCTCACCCCGCCAACCCCGGGTTTCCCGTGTTAGAAACCACACTGAGGCCAAGCCCCACAAGTGTCCCCACTGCTCCAAGTCGTTTGCCAACTCCAGCTACCTGTCCCAGCACATCCGCATCCACACCGGGGCCAAGCCCTACTCCTGCTCCTACTGCCAGAAAACATTCAGGCAGCTCAGTCACCTACAGCAGCACACACGGTACTGGTCTGGGCTGGGCTGTGTGGGTTTGAATGGCCGGATGTGTCTTTATGTGTGGATGTATGGGAGCAGGTGTGTAGAGAGTTGTAGCTTTGTGATTGTTTGCATCTTTTCTTGCACTAAAGTTTCTGTGTGTCTTTCAAATTCGGGAGGCAGTGGAGTGTAAGTAACTAATGGCGTGCCTAACTGTGGTGTTTCAGGATCCACACTGGTGACCGGCCGTACAAGTGTAACCATCCTGGCTGTGAAAAATCGTTCACGCAGTTGTCCAACCTACAGGTAAATTAATTCACCGGTTTGATCCTTGTAACTGAACTGAGGACTTTTTCTGTAGTAAGACTTTGAATTTCCTACCTGTTTATTTTCTCTTTGTTAAAACGTGAATTTAAACTTAAAATTTAAATCATTTTGCCTTTTCCAGTGTAGCCTAGATCAAGTTAAATATTCTTATTTTTTTTGTGGAAAATAATTGAAAACTATCCTTATTTTTTTTATGGAAAATAATTGACCGTGCTAATGGCTGTTTATCCCGACCCTCCTCTGTATCGCCTTTCCTCTCCGCCCAGTCTCACCGTCGGCAGCACAACAAAGACAAGCCGTACAAGTGCCACAACTGTAACCGTGGTTACACAGATGCTGCCAGCCTGGAGGTGCACCTGTCCACACACACCGTCAAACATGCCAAGCTGTTCTCCTGCGGCCTCTGTAACCGATCCTATACCTCGGTAGGCTTTCGGACTTGAAACATCAGACATAGTCACACAATACTATGAAGATATAGAAGATATAGAAGATACATAATGAGAGTGTTGACAGCAATTACAGGCTTGGAAAATCTATGTAGTTCTGTTTGTGGTTTGTAAATTCTTACCTGTGAGTATTTCAGTCTATGATAGTGTGTATAAATATAATTTCCTCAGTCTGATATGCAGTTTATAATTATTATCAGCATGTTTTTATTTAGACTTGAGTTCTGTCCTCAGGTCGGGGTATTTTTAGACTGATAGCACTTTATTACACAGGGACTCATTACTGACTTGACTGCATCCTCAGCTAATGTCATAAAGTTGAACTACTTGCCATTTGTCATGTTTGACGTATCAGGCCGTTTTATCATGAAGGATGATGATTCTATCTGTTCTATACACCGCTGCAAAGAAAAAAGCTACGTCTAACAATTATATATGAAGAGCATGTTTAGCATTTTTGGAATTCCTCACAGAACCAATGTTTACATTACAAACGTAATCATTTTGTCTATAAGACACTGGTGGATACATTTGACAATTTTCTTACTTGCAAAGTTTCTGTCGGTCAAGACGAGTCACATAAAACACATTTACTCAATATACGTTTTGAATGTATAGTGTGGAGGGAAAACAACCAGCCATTTTTATTCCATTAACCTTGAATGAAACGAATCCCTTGCTACTTCTCTTTGTCCCCAACTCTAGGAGACTTATCTAATGAAACACATGAGGAAGCACAACCCCGACCCGCTAACAGTGGCAGCAACCGTAGCTGCTCAGCAGGCCCAGGGCCTTACGCCAGGCGGCGGAGGGGGCAGGGGCCGAGGCCGTGGCCGAGGGAGAGGAGGTGGGGCCAGGGCGGGCCAGCTCCAAAGCCAGAACAACCCTAACAATACCAACCAGAGCCCTAACCCTGGGCCCCCAGGCAGCTACCAGTCACACCAGCAGCCCACAGAAGCTGTGGTTCAATGCCCGTTTGACCTGCACCAGTACAAGACAGTGGCAGCCAGCGAGATCCAGTACAAACCAGTCACTGTGGCCGACATGCCAGTGGCCCACAAAGACCTCTGCCTCACCGTCTCCACATCAGCCATACAGGTGGAGCACATGAACTCATAGGCTGCGTCTTCCCACTCTGTTCCAGGAATTACTAATTGTGTTTGCAGTGTAAAAAGGTCCATATAAGCAAGTCATTTAAGAGCATTCAATATTATAGTCTTCTTAAGCAAGAAGAAATGGCAAAAAGGGTGGAAAATGTTATCAACAGGTTCATTGATACTACTGAAATATAAATTCAACAAACAGTTTAGATTCACTTTCCTGTGGCTTTGAGCGACATTATTTTGATAGGGTTTGATCGGGTAACGCTCAAACATACAAGTAACATTTTATTCACCCAATGCCAGTTTTTTCTTTTATATTAAGAAGCTTTAATGCTGAGAACAACATTAAATCACTTGCTAGAACAAAGATATTTTACAATGTGCTTCTAGATTCCTGAGCCCACCTGTGCCAAGTATCTTTCAGTAGAAATGCTGGTCTAGGACACTGATATAAGTAGTTAATTCTTCTGGCTGAAGCCACTTTCTTCCAGTTTGTGAAGACTTTACCAAAACCTAATCTGAGATCAGTTCAGGCTTTTATATCATGAATGGGATGGTGATTCAACCCAGACCTGAATTTCTCAAAAGCATCTAATTTCACCCACGATCAACTATGCTTCAGTGGACTTGATCCTAAACCAGCAGTCCTCCTCTGAGAATCTTGATAAAAGAGGCTCTCTGGTGTCCCTTCTTTTTTTAATTGCATTGTTTGCAATCGGCATCATCAGAGGATGAAGGTGTAAAATATCTGTCAAATACAAAATGACACCGTTCTCTGCACCATACACGTGCAGAGAATGGTGTCATTTTTGAGCGCATTCAGATCACATTAATCTGAACATTCTCCATGATTTAGTTGAAGCCAAAACAAGGGAGAGAAACAAGACATGGAATCAATGAGGTGGAAACACGAGAGAGAAAAGGGGTTGATGGGGTGGGAGGGGCAAAGAGAAAGCACTTGGTGAAGCTTGTACTTCATCCCTATGTTTGTCATCGTTGTACTTTTTTTTAATATATCATATCTATGTATTTTTCTACCAACAGATGAACGTGTGAACAAACAGAGAGAGAACGCAAAGTGAGTGTATGAATGAAGGCAACAGGGAGAAAGTCCTGACAGAGTGTTGTTTTTTTTTTCTTTATTCCTTCTTTTTGTTACTGTTCATAGAAAGACAGTTTACTATCCAATGAGTAAAGACGGCCCAACTCGTCATTGTCAGGACAGTTGTTAGGGAAATAATGACTTTGTGATAAAAATGGCTGACAGGTACTGTTATCAATCTTTTTTTAAAGAACTTTTCATACATACTACTACTTTCATTATAACTGTATTGCAAATGTTATCCACGTTATTATCAATCTGAGGCATTATTGTATTGCAGTATGCTGTACATAAAATAGGTAGAAAATACTTTTTCATCTGTAAAAGGGAAGTATGTCCCGTGTAAAGCATATTATGGAATCTTAAGGAACTCGGACGAAGAAGCACCAAATCATTGGCCGTATCCCAGGTCACCATTAGGGCCGATGGACCGTAACCTGCATGCTCCACAAAGTTTGCAAAGAATAATAAATCCCAGGCCTAAGACGTTTTGGAAATGTATGAGCGTGCAACATTTCCTGCAGTTTGAACAACACGCTCCCAGTGAACTCTGTGATATTCATTCCGACTGTGACGTAACCTGAAGCGGTTCGGCCAAGTTGACTGTTTGAATTTGTAGGGATGATCAGCGGGGACTTTCTTGGGCGTCTCGGACAAGATCCTTGTGGCACTGTGCATTGGTGAATTCCCGCAATCTGAAAACCAATTTTTAACATGAAATCAAAGTTAACGAGGCCGTGATGTGGGTGACCTGCGACACTGCTGCCGTGTTTGTGTGCAGAAGCTGTCTCTACCGATCTCTACCCAATCAAAATGTCCAATCAGCCTGTGCAACTGGCTGATTGTCTTCACGCGTACTCCTCCCTGTATTTCATTGTGTCTTTTTATGAAAAATAACACATTCTCAATATTCTTGTTAATATCATTACTGATGCTCCTGATAATAATACAGTTATTAACTGCCCTCTATGCTACACTCTTGCATACTGTATGCACAGTTACACCTCTTGCTCATCTGAACAGACTGTTTCTTCCCTTGAGGAGAATAAAGTTCGAGAAAACAAGTTTATGATGAAAATACTTAATTGTCTGATTTATTTGATTAAAGTCCAGACTGCACTATGATGATAAGAATGTATGATTATTTCATGTTTTGTTTACTGTTCTTACCAAATCTGAGGCCCAAGTTGCGTCCTGATTTCTTGGCGCATCTCATTGGTGGCTGCGCTGCAGTGACGCATGAAACGTGATTCGCTTGATCATCAAGTCGTGGACTCGATGTTGCCTCCAGCACGGAGCCAACTGTGCGAACAGCGTAAACCCCGCCCGAGCGGGGACACTCCGGTCGACGCAGCAGGCAGACATGAGGACGGAGGCGGGGTTTGCACTGGCTCGTCCAATCACGGCAGCTTGTCCGAAGCGCCCACCAAAACAGTTGAATTTCAAATTCAAACGGCCGGAGCCGGCGGACTCGAGAGATCGCTAACGAGATTCAACTTTACGGAAGGTAACGTTACGTGAATTGAAGCGATACATTGATTTCGTTCATCTCAGTTTTTAAACTGGTTCGCAGTTTCTGGTTCGCAGAATTTGCCCCGAAACGACACAAATGTAATGTAGATATTTACCGTCAAGCTAACGTCAACTAACAAGCTAAAGTTAGCGGTAGCGGTAGCGTTGGTGTAACACGGCTAACTGTAGTCCAGCCGAAGCTAATTTAATGTTTATCACGCTCCTATATGACTCGTCTCGTGTTTGAATCGATAAGAGATTAGATCCGGTTATATTTCAGCGGATTGTGTCGCCTCTGAATGTGTGAGTTAGCCATCGCTGTCCTCCTCGTAACCCAACGCAAGCTAACTGTTGTGTTGTTGGAGGTGAGCAGGTGTGTTTGTGTGTGACTTTAGTTTCTCGGTGTCAACATTTCAGCTCAGCGGTAAGTGCTGCGATGGGACCTGGGTATTTATTTGGTGCATTAATGTAGTGGTGATAAAATGCAGGCACAAACTGGGGCTACCCATGCTCCTGGTCGAGATCAGGTTGACAGACAAGTGTCAAGCTTGAGAGTTTTTTATTTTTGTGTGTGATTGTCTCTTTTGACCATAATACACATCTGAAGCATCAACAGAACATGTCCCGCTTGCCAGTTATGTCAAGCAAGAGGGTCCTTACAAGCAGCACCAGCAGCTCTGAGAATGGCCAAGACTTCGCTCCTGCTCAGGTTTGTAGAATCTGTTTTACCAGTTGTTCTCTCTGTCTCTCAGTTTTATTCTTAAGCTGCACCCAGATGTTGGCATATCACGTATTCACATCAGCAAAATTGAGATCTTCTCTAGGCCATGAATGTCACCGCTGGCTCTAATGTTTTTCCAAGCCAATAATGGGACGAATCCATAGAGCCCATTTAATAGGCGTGGCAAACATTTCTGTGTCCCTAAAATGATCGTGCACGAGAAGGTAGGTCGTTGTTAATAAAGCCCTAAAAGGTCGATCATTGCTCTCGCCTTGTGCTTGTGGTGGTTCTTTTGTGTGCGTGTTTGCAGAAGAGGACCCGTAAGGACCCAGAGCCTGTCAAACCACAAGCAGCAGCTACAATCATCGGCGGCAGGCGGCCTCCTGTTGCAGCAACCAGGCCACTTCTTTGTAAGTCACTAGCTCAAACCCGAGTTTACAGAATCTTTGTTATTCACCAGGGTCAGAAACTGCATCGAACTTCTTCTGCAGGCATTTGTGCCTGGTAGATTATTGCTCCGTAAAGCACTTCGCCCACTTTGCAAGTCTCTCTAGATGTTTGTTGTGTTGTTTACTAAACTTGCGACATGTCAGAATGTGCCAAGACTGTATGAAATCATTTGGGGCAAGGTTGTAATCCAACACACGTTCAGCTTGTGCATTTCTTTTGAGGATCCTCTGTCCTATTATCTTGTCTCATTTAGACAAAACGTATTCCTCTCTGTCTCACACAGCTAAGTCTGGCAGAGGTGCAGGAGCTGCCACCGTGGCTGTTGGTCCTTCCAGAGGTAAGATGGGCTGGCTGGTGGAGGAAGGGGAATGGGTTTACTTTGGGTATTATATATTAATATAGACAATATTTCACAGCTGGTAGCGTGAAAATGCAGACGTGCTTTCGATTTTTTTTTTAATGCATTGTTGTTTCTTATTCAACCAGGTGTCCTGAAACAATCTATAGCTTCTACTGCAGCAAAGGGGGCCAACGTGAAACCAATTGTTGCATCCACTGACACTAAAGCAGGTGAGAACTCTGTTCCACTTGGTTCTCGTTCCTTAGTAAATTAATGTTTGGTGCTTAGTTAATGGCTCTATTTATGACAGAGGAGAACTCTAACCAGCAGCCATTCTGATTAATACCAAATCATGGGTTGGACTTTAACTAATAGTCTCTTTGAAATGTCACACCTCCTGATGATGCTGTTGTTCACAGGTGGAGGTGGCACCACCAAGCGACATGCATGGGACCTGAAGGGCAAAGTCAATGACATGGAGGGTAAGATCCGCAACTACCAGACCAAGGTCAAATCTGTCAACCAGGAAAATGAGGTTCTGAGAGGCTCGATGGTCCAGAGCCAAACGAGAGTGGCTGACATGCAGAAAGACCTTGAGAGGCAGAAGAGCCAGATCAGGTGCGAGGACTATTTCAATTAAGTCATTAAAATAAATATTTTTCTGTTGTCATATTGTAGTGGTGCCATTAAATGCCCTTTTCTTTTTGGTGATTTTAGTGAGTATGAGGAGGAGCTCCAGGTGTTGTCAGGAGTCCGCGATGAGTTGGAGAAGGTCTCCAGTGATAAGGGCACTCTACAAAAGGAGCTCTCCTACTTAGAGGCCAAATACAAGGTCATGGAGACTCTCCGAGAGAGCCAAGAGACAGAGCTACAAACTCTCAAGGTATGAAGTCGGCTGCTGGATAGCAGCTAATGCTGGTTATTTTGGCTGTGTGGTATAACTACATTAATATGCCCCGTCTATAGTGCCTGACCCTAATGGAACTAGTGCTTTACCTATGGGTTTATACAGTACAACTGAGCATTTAACAACCAAGAAGTTAAGATCACTTTAAAACAGAATATATGATGGTCAGACTTTGGAAAAGGCAAGATTTTTTACTTGTGTACGTTGTGTTTTTCCCACTCCAGATGAAGCTTTCAGTGCAGGAGTCAACTCTGGCCCGCCTGCAGGTGACCCTCCGAGACACCGAGGAAGAGGCCCGCTCTCTCAAAGAGACCGTGGCCCTGCAGAACGATGAGCTTCATGCCGGGGAGATGGAGCGCAGGCGGCTCCACAATGCCATCCAGGAGCTCAAGGCAAGTTACACCGTTGATTTAGCAACAGCCAAACAGATGTTGTTCCTGTTCTCGCTGACTAATGAGACTAATTTGTCTATAACCCCTTTTATGCAGGGTAATATCAGGGTCTTTTGCAGAGTGCGCCCCCTAGGGGATGGGGGCTTCAGCAAGCACATCCAGCTCCCAGCCAGTGACATCAAGGCGATAACACTGGCCAAAACAGAGGAGGTGAGAATCCTGTCAGCTGTCAGCACACTAAATCTTTGAAAGGCATGTTTGTAGTTAAGGAAACTGTTTTTTTTTTTCTGCAAGCCATAATAACAGGTATAATGCAGAGTTTATGTGATGTATTTACTCTCTAACCAGCTCATTACATTGTAGAAAAGAAAAATGGCCATCCCTAAATGAGTTTGCTGTCACCATAACAAACATGTCTCTCGTGTCAACGTGACAGCAGTGCCCCATCATCACAAATGCTCCAAAACAAAGACGAACATTTTGCATTGAGTTGTTTGAGTATATCTCGAACTACACAACTGAATTCTGCCGTTTCTGCTTTTCAGTCTCACACAGGCAAAACTGCAGACACTCAGAAGAATTACAACTTCAATTTTGACCGTGTGTTTGGCCCCCAGGCTACGCAACAGGAGGTAAACGCGCACACACGTTCACACGCATCACAATATAGTAAAGAATCTTGGAGTTATGAACAAATATGACCCGTGTGGCTGTTTCCCACCAGAGTGAGAAAATTCATGGTGATTTTGTCACTTGGTTTTCAGGTGTTCGACGAGATCTCGCTGCTGGTGCAGTCGGCACTGGATGGCTACAACGTCTGCTGCTTTGCCTATGGCCAGACAGGAAGTGGGAAGACCTACACCATGGAGGGAGACGAGTTTGATACGACCAGAGGCGTCATCCCGAGAGCTGTGCAGCAGATCTTCAGAGCCGCAGAGAAACTGGCAGCACAAGGCTGGGAGGTTAGCGTGTAATGTCCTGCATGTGAATACAAACAGGGGGAGGAGGCAGAAGGTGCAGATTCTGGTGATAATTCTACTACCACTTCAAACAAACACAGTGAGACACAGACGCTCGCACACAAGTTTTAAACAAAATGAAAAAGCTAAAGAGTGTGTATCTCTAATAGAAATAGATCACAGGCATCACAACATGTTGCCATAAAGAGAAGCTCTGTGCTGCCACACTACCATTGGTGCTTCTTTTTTTTTTTTATAGATTCACGCTCTGTGCCTCTGTTAGCTAAACCAAAGTTACATGTCACACCCCCAATTTATATCTCCTACATGCACTAATGAACTGTGGCGCACTGTGTTTGCATCTGTGGGAAAGTGAACATTTTTATTAAATGTTGGAACATCTCTGTTTTATCTCAGTTCAGCTTCACGGCGAGCTTTGTTGAAATTTACAACGAGACCCTGCGAGACCTCCTCTACACGGGCAAAGCCAGCAAGAGGCCTGAGCATGAGATCCGGAAGGCGACCAACAATGAGGTGACAATCACCAACCTCACCTACGAAAAAGTCTCCAACGAGGATCAGGTACGGCAGGCTGATATATCTCAGTCGCTTCAGTGACGTGACTGTTCGGCAACATACTTACCCCCCCACCCCCCTGCCAGGTTCTCGGACTGATTGCGTTGGCCAATCAGAATCGCTCCACGGCCCAGACAGCCCAGAATGACCGCTCCTCCCGCTCCCATTCAGTCTTCCAGCTGGATATCGAGGGCGTGAATGCCGGCAGGGATGTCAAATGCAAGTGTGAGTACAATCCCACTGATTTTGCCCGTATCGGAAACGTGGTTTCACTTGTGTATTTAGAATTCTGCTCTATTGACCCAACATTAATGTTATTGTGTCTCTTAACACTCTTACAGGACTTGTCTTGGTGTTTCATCATCTACGCAATCCTTAATGTCAACCAACAATCTTTTTATATTTCAAATGAAACGATGCCATCGTCATATTGGTTTGTTGCCTCCTGGCATTTATAGTAATGATTTAGATGTGATGATAAAGGCTTTGAGCGTCTGGTGATTCTTGGTTTAGGTACCTAGAAAGTTCTTGAATTTTACTCGTTAAAAGCTGTTTTTCTAATCTGATTTTACTGTATACGGTTTTCTTAATGAAGATGTTTTTGTGCACACAGCCACTCTGTGCCTGGTGGACTTGGCTGGCAGCGAGCGGATGCTGAAGAGTCAGTCTCAGGGGGAGCGCTTTAAAGAGATGACTGCCATCAACGGCTCCCTGTCCAACCTTGGCATCGTCATCGCTGCACTGGCCAACAAGGTCTGTAAGCAGGAGTTTGTATGACGACGACACTGCTGAGCTCAAAATGCTGAACGAGTTCAAGTATTCCCTTTGTTTCTGACACAAACTGGTTTCGTTTGTGTTCCAGGAGAGCTACGTTCCGTACAGGAACTCCAAGCTCACCTACCTTCTGCAGGGCTGCCTGGGAGGAAACAGCAAAACGTGAGTTTTTCATCAGCGTATGGTTTTACTGCAGCAGATGCTGTGTTGTGTTGTCACTTGACCTCAAGGCAGCAAATCGCCGATTTTTAACAATTTGTCCACACTAAGGGGTTTTAACCAAAAATAATCTGCTAATTTGACTGAAACGTATCTCCATATTTTAGCTCCCAAATCAGAGCTGACAAATTATGACATGAGCAGGAAAGGAGGCGTTCTGAGTTGATTTGTATTTCCGTTTTTCTCTTCCCAGGCTGATGTTTGTGAACATCGCCCCAGAGCCAGACAGCTTTGGGGAAACCCTCAACTCCTTGAGGTTTGCCAGCAAGGTCAGTGGCATCTATGGCCGTTTTTAATGTTCTATCTTGATCAGACAGCTGGTAAAAGATGACACGAGTACATTAAGCACACAATGTGAAACTGGACATGAAGTTAAATTAACTTATTGAGAAATGCTCTGAGAAACGTTTTGTCTCAAAACGTCATTAGCATATATTTCCCCCACGTTATTGGATAAATTAGCCTGGAAGGTACAATGTCTTTAAGATTAATGGATGAACAGTAGTTTCTGAGTCAATTATGAAAATGTTCCACAATACCCCATCCAGCAATGTGTAAATATATATATATTTTAAATCTTCACAAATGAATAACTTTGACATAATATAGCTTTATTTCCCACAGACTTTAACTGAAATCTGTTAGATTCTATTCTATATCTGTTATTAAAAATACTCCTGTGATGCAGTTAACACTGTTATGTTACGCCATTGATTATGCGACAGTATAAAATGATTAGAATGTTTTATTTCACCAACAGTTTAGTCGTTTTGTCATCTTTGTGACATGTAATGTTTTGTTTGCTCTCTTTGCAGGTGAACGACTGCGTAATTGGAACAGCAAGTGCCAACAGGAAGTAGAGCGAAGTGCTTTTAAAAGACTTCACTCTGCTCTTACTGTTTTTACCTTTTTTACGTTCGCAACATGAAACCGCGATGTGTAATAGTTTTCCATGGCTTTTACTTACACATTGTGCTGTTTGGTTCACACTGTGGTGCCGATCAGTAAGAACCAAAAACTAAAACCCTTCTGTATATTCTCAGGGCCTTGATTAGTGATCAGTACTAATACAGGCTTTTAAACATTTTGATGCTTCTATGTAAATCAAGTGGCTGTGCACATACATATGCATATTTCTAATCAGATTTTTTTTTTGTTTTTTTCACATACAGCTCAAGGTTTTCTGACTGAAGTAAATACTCTAGTTGAGACAT
>JAVQJF010077209.1:0-17480 GCA_036023855.1 Gadopsis marmoratus | reverse complement strand
AAAAAAAAAAAAAAAAAAAAAAAAAGAAAAAAGGACAGGACTGGCAACTGTCGCGCTCTACCTCGCTTCCCTGCGCACATTCGGGACGCTGGGGGACTCACCGTCGTTGCCGTGGAGTTTGGCGGCGTCGATCCAGTTGCTCCAAGGCTGTCCCAGCATTATTTCTGGACCAGGCAAAGATCTCCGCTCCGCAACAGTCGCCATTGCTGTGGAGCCTTCTCCCCGCTGGATCTGCTGCTGCTGCTTCAGCTGCTGCCTGGCCGCTCGGCGCTGCTCCCCCCTGACGTCATCCTCGGCCCTTTCCGACATTCTTTCCGCTACAATGTAACAACACAGGAGTCAGCGTTGGGAGCGCTCGGGATAGGAGGACTTTCTCACGGACTGACGCGGGCAAAACGCGTGCTGTCTCACCGCGCCCGCCCCTCAAATAAATAAATAAATAAATATATATATATATATATAAAACCTGTGTGTGGCCCACTTGATAAGCAACAAGTAGAAAGCTTACACAACATACGGTATATACCGAATGGACCGGCACTTTATCTGAATATCTACGGGTGCCGGTTAGCGTCAGCTTTCATCTCTATTACATTACACTGCTTAACCACTTGGCTTGTTAATGTTAAACCTTGCTCATTAAATATGGCATATGCATGCATACGCTCTGGTTACACGGCAATGTGTAAGTGGAATTTATCATTTATATTGAAAAAAATATATAAATAATGGTATAGCAAGGCAGCCACCAACCAACAACTATAAAACTGGCTTAAAAGTATGCACCTGTACGTCCTTCCTTGCGAAGTGCATCATAGCTGCTTGTATTTGGGAATATTTAGCAGCAAGTTGTTTCAGCATCCCTTTCAAATGAGGCCAATTTGTGACACTGGGCTTAAATACCAGACTTGACTGCACGTATTGGTATATAAAAGGACTTAATATATACACTGTACGCTTAATTAACACCTGTGTTGGTGTGACAATGGATACCTGATAACAGTTTGCACCACGCTTATGCAAATTATGAATATCACAGATCTTGCATCGACACTTTTATGGGGCAAAATATTCAACAGCTCACTTTCTTTCCATGCCAACAAAAAGTAAGCATATCAAACTTATCTATCATATACAAACATACACACACACACACATCAGCCATGAGAAGGTGCAACCATAGACCAACACCAAAACTCATACTTCACATTTTAACATGATTTTGCAGTCACCGCATGTCACGCCTTGAGTCGTAGGAGTGTAAAACCCTCACATGTATTATGCTTTTCCTGTAGATATTAGCTTAGATGGGAGTCCTCATATGCAAGAATATAGGTAAAACATATTTACAGATAAGTTGATTTGATAATCATGGATCATGATGCATCCTCAACTGTCATTTTGCCACTGAAATAAAGACACAAATTACACATTACGTTCACGTTACTGTTAAGTCAACAAACCGTCTACTGCAGAACAATGTAATACATGAGATTTATGGCCGAATTTTTACAGATTCCCCCGCAGCTCTTAAACCTGTCCGATGTGTAAAGACAATTACCCAAAGCCACGTTGTCTTTACTTTCACTTTCAAAGTGAAATGTTTGTGCAATGGTGCACATATTCATCTGACAAGAGCTGAGACACAAGAGACAACAAGAAATGTGTATAATCTTCGTGTTGTCTTTCCAATAAATGGCAGAAAAGTTACATAATAATGAATGTTTTCCCATTTGGCATGTATCCTGGAGAGCCTTGAACAATAATTACTATGTCCCTTTGTTGCTAGTTTTAAGTGTGCAGTTGAGGAACCTGGCTTTGTCTTTAAACCAACACTCAATTTAGAAATACAAATTAAGAAGCTCGTCCTGAAGAGTCTGCCAGTGTCTCACAGAAATGTTTGAATTTTTATTTTCTTTTGGTCTTTATTCATTTCACATGCATACACCTCAGTCACAAATTGATCCATCTGATCAAAGTGTTCCAAAAGATATGAACACTCAGACTCCACTTTTGACTAGAACCTAGCTGCATAGGTTCATGCTCTTGAGGATGTTAAGCTTCAGAATGCAGCCTTTCAAATGAAAACTGGCTACTGTAGGAAGTGCTAAAATGGTCAAAACACAAATTGTATTTGGCAACCAGGGATGAACCTGAGTACAATACAGTATATTACGTTCAGGAGACCTACAACAACTGGGTGAGCAGACATAACAAGCAGGATGCTGTTAGTTTGAAGTTGACAACACATGAAAGGTTGTATGGATTTCAACTTCTAGTGCCTTGTTATTTTCTCCTGAAAAGATTTCTACACAAATAAAGTTTGCGTTACGTTGATGAAACCGTGGCTCAACACATATTAGTCTACAGGGATTTGAAATGGCGCTTCTACATTAAATCGGTGGTAAGTGCAACTTCAGTTATTTGACCAACAGACCAGACACGAGTAGATTTCCGACAATGACACAAAACATTAAGAGAAGAGATCATTAAGAGGCATGCATAGCAAATCTTCTTTTACTGTAATGTGCAACTTACCCATTTAGCAACTGCCTCAAATTATAAGACCCTGTGGAGGAGTTTTTTTGGTGTGGGTTTTTTGAAGGCTAGCCATGCCTTCTTTCATTACCAGTCCCCATTAATAGCCTACACTACCAAACCATTTAAGTTATGATATATTGATGCCTTAATACTAGTTAAAAAGCATCCCAAATGCTTAATCTTTAACAGACAGAAATCACAAGATTTCCTTAATAGCCCTTTTTTAGACATGCACTATAATCTCTGCAAAAGTCACTATTTTACATTCCTTAAAAGCAGTGATATTGACATTGGTAGAGACTGAACATATACACCAATCAGCCATAACATTATGACAGCATGGGCTCCCTGACCGGTCTGCAGATACGCACGCAGCCCCATATGCAACAAACTGCGATGCTCTGTGTGTTCTGACACCTTTCTATCAGAACCAGCATTAACTTTTCAGCAATTTGAGCTACAGTAGCTCTTCTGTTGGATCAGACCACAGGGGCACCGCACAAGGGCTGCAGTTTTGAAGATGCTCTGAATGTGTCGTCTAGCCATCACAATTTGGACCTTGTCAAATTCGCTCACATTCTGACGCTTACACATTTTGCCTGCTTCAACATCGTGGACAAAATGTTCACTTGCTGCCTCACATACACACACACACCCCCCCCCCACCCCCCGCCGCCTACACACTGACAGGTGCCATTGTAACGAGATAATCAGTGTTCTTCACTTCACCTGTCATCATAAAGTTATGGCTGACTGGTGTACACGATAATACATTTAATGACCAGAAAAATAAAGTATATATAACAATATAGTGTGTGCATATATACACACACACACTATATTTTATGTATACATATAATACTAATTAATATTTCACCAAAGTAGAAATAATTCAGTGCAGGACTGTTGCACTGGATCTATTTCTTCAAGTAAGTGAATGTATAATAATGTAAGAGCAACAGAGGGAGGAATATTCCTTTTACTGCTACTTTTCCTCAAGCACACTCATTTTATCATGAACACATTGATAGTAAAAATCCAACATTAAATCAGTAGATGTGTTTTTTGAACCCATAGTTTCTGATATATACAAACATAAAAAATTAAATAAAATGTTAAATGTTTAAAATAATTTGAAGAACAAACAAAGTGTGTTAAGTGAAAAGATCACAGGCAAACCTGAAAAACAACTGCTATAAAATTGCTATACTGAACTCCAATATGCCTCTAAGTAAGTGACAATTGTGAAAATCTATCAGGACTATACAACTACTTCTGATTATTGTACAACTATAAAAAAAGAAACAGTAACTGTCAATAGTGTAGAGTAGTGAGAAGCTGAGAGTTCTTACCTTGGCAAAATAAGAAAAAAGGAACTTAATTTTAACTTAATCAGCCGATCCTCATCAGTTTGGGTGATTGCTGGCCGCTACACACACTGGAGAGAAGAGTCTGGAGACGCATACATGCGCACGCACACACACACGCACACACACACACACCACACACATTGAGAGAGCACAAGTCAGTATCAGGTTATTTGCTTCGAATGACAATAATAAAGTCAAAGTCAAAAGAGGTCAGTTAACATGGAATTATAAGAGGAATGTCTGGAAGGTAACACTGTCCTCCCTGGGCCTCGTCGTGGAGTTCTTCACCACTATTCAGTAATCCAATTCTTTAAGCACCATCCCTAACCAGCCTCTACAGCCCCACAGTAATCCCATTTATCTGTGTTTTTGTTGTCTTAACTGATGCAAGACACAGTGTGATATATTCATAGAGCAAAAATCAAAGCCATACAATCATAACTGTTATGTAGGAATTACAACTTATTTTAAATTTGTTTACATTTGCGTAATACTTCAAAAAGTTGTTTGTCAAAAGCTTTTGCTGTAGCCGTAAATCTTTGAGTGTAATTTTAGAAATATTGATTTGTAAACACGACTTTTTCAACCAACCCTTTTTTTTTTTACAGTAGACATTTTGACTTATAACTATGTAAATACTAACATTAATGATTGTTCTGTTCCATGTAGCGTGTCAGTGAGCCAGCATGCATAATATCAGGGACTAATATCAGGTTGGCACTGGCAAACCTAAGCTGCATGTAGCCATTGCTACTGGCATTCGCTGTGCTTCTAAATTAGTTTTTTGTTAAATGTAGAAATATGGTAAGTAAAATAATGACATATTTATGGCATGCAAAAACTGACAATTTTACAGCCTATATTGTGTACTTATAGGTTTTTAGCAGTTTTCTTTTTTTAATGGTGGCTGTTCTGTGGTCATACAAATGAAGACAATGGCTGGGTCGTGTCCTGCATGTCCTTTCCTTTACATGTAAGAGGTGTGATATAACTTATATGACTATTTTCCCCGATTGTACATATGGTAAATGTGTGTGAAACTCGCATCAAATAACCAAGTGACATTCAATGCAATGAACTCTGGTCTGCTGGTCACAGAAACTGCTTGAAACGAGTCAACAGAACGTTGTACAACCAGAACGACGAGATGAGATCATTTTATCACCATACGATTCCACTGAAAATCATCAAAAGATCGTGTTAGATTGTCACGCAGCCCTTATACACCTGACTATGACTTCAGAGTGAATGCATTGTATAACACTGTATACAGCACAGTCTATAGCACTGCAACACAGCCTGCTATCTTGCGCTACTCGCAGTTTAGGCTGAATTCATCGTGGTTTGGGCTCAATGAAGACAGTATGTCGACGGCCATGACAGGCAAAAGACGACATTACGTAGTTTCTTTAGAAACGGACCACTTGTCATTGAAAAAAGTACGCGCACAACCTGCCAGGACAACTCAGTTAGCTTGCTAACTGAAGCTACCAGAGACCAACAAGCGGTTTTAATGGCTAGCGTTGCTCCCACCTCTTCCACACACTGACACACATTAGGGTTTTTCTTTTCTCCCAAAAACAGAATAGACAAAGTAAAGGTTAATCGTAAACACGATATGTGGAAAAGCACATGATGTATATCAGGAGCTGTGTCATGATAAACAGGTTCCATCCAGTGTGAGTCTGTGACTGGTACAAACGTTGCTAGAGAGCAGTGGCGGCTACATTTAGCCTGCTAGCTGAAGCGTGTAGCAAGCCATGGCTAGCGTTAGCAAGGAAGCTGGCAGACGTCTGACAGCACAGCAGAAGTCATTAGCAGTCGCCACGGATCGACAACAACCTCACTCTTACCGAGGCTCTGGATGCCGTAGACGTAAACGTCACGCCGGGCAGATATAATTCAACTGGATGCACTGGGCGAAGGAGACAGAAGACGGTGGGAAAGAGCGAGTGCAGCGCCTCAGCCTCTGTGGAGGTCTTCACCTGGTGCTTCCATGTCTGTTTACCAGACTGCATTCTGGGACATCGACGTCACTGCGCCAGGACGCACGCACGCACGCACGCACGCTGATGAGTTAAAGCAGCTTCTAACATCATCAAAGTAGCCTCGTGTTGGTCCGTTACGTTCGATGATATAAGCTGACATTCATCTTCGGAAATGTGTGACGCGCAATGCGTTGCAAACAACGTCATGGAGTTATTCCATAAAATGTATTTTATTTTGTGGACTGTGGAAAGTATCAAATGAACCTTCTTCCGTGTTTTGTTCTATTTTGAGAAAAACATAATAGCTAATAACTATATAATTCGCAACTAAGTGGTTCATTGTAAAAAAAAAAAATACAACCAGAACTTATAGCATTTCAGTTGACTAGCTATATGAGTGTCATGCAATAGCCCATGCAATGTAAAAAGTTAATAATGTTGTCCCAGCTTCAAAGTTGTGTTCAGAAAACACTGTGCTTTTTCTTTTTGTCTCTACAGTCTTTGTATTACCATTTAATGACTTCAGCTTCAAGTGTTAAAATGCTCTCATAATGTCATCAGTGGTACTAACAACACACGTTTAATGTTTGTTTTAAAGTTAAATGCTATTTCTAAAAGCAGGCGAGGTGAGTGCTTCAAGCTTCCACCTTCTACATATCTTGTCCTTATCTTCTTGTAAAAAAGTGGAAGAGACTCACTTTAAAATGATGCTACTACATACATGGCCTTGTTGCTGATTTTCTGAACAAAAGGTTTCACTTTGTTCCTCAACAATGTGCAATTTTTGTGTCATCCTTTTGTTATGCAGCTCTGGGTTATAAAGATGATATCCCTGTTTTTGAATGGGATATATTACATATAAAACACATACATATATTGCCCATTTAACAATATCACTGGGTAAATATCTCTTGCCCACTGAAAGAAACTGAAACAAATTTTACACACTTTATTAATGCATTTGAATTGTACTTTAAGTCCCTTTCAATGTGTTAAACAAAAAAGCCAATGTACTACATTGCTTCATGTCTTTAAGTTTCTATTATTTTGATGAGTAGCCTACATTAAATGTTATTTATTGCCCAATTTAACTGAGAACACTTTCTTGAATAAAGCTTTTTAAAAAACTTTAAAACTCAGACCGGCTCGCTTCTGTAGCCAATCAACGCCGTCTGTCCTCAGAGGCGGGGCGAGCTGCTTTGTCCACTTCCTGTTGTTTAATAAAGTTTATCCAACTCGGAACAGACATGGGAGCTGTTACAGATGGTAAATAACGTTTTAATTAATTGATTTCAGCTCTCTGGTAAAAGCCACTAATAGATATGTGTGCCGCAGTTCTAAAATATCCATAAGCAACCAGCCATAGTGTCATAAAGGAAGCAATTCTACGGCCTGCTTTCACAACAGCTAATATACAGTTAGCTAGCTAACAGTTAGCTCCGCGGCTCTTGAATTGACCTGGTGCACGTGAAAGGCTGTTTGATTCACGCTTTTGCCCCTATTCTAGATGAAGTTATTCGGAAACGTCTTCTCATTGACGGGGACGGAGCTGGCGATGACCGCCGAATCAATGTGCTGCTAAAGAGTTTCACCAAATGGTGCAACTCGCCTGGGACACCGGAGGAAGGGTAAGTGAGCTGTACTGACCCCCAGCCTCTGTCACCAAGGATTTCTGTGTGCGGTCAAGAACTTTCTGTTGAGTCATAAACCGCCTTATAACTGTGTTCAGGTTCACGCAGTATCAGAGGATGATGGGCACACTGGCCCAGTGTGAATTCTCCATGGGGAAGACGTTGATGGTTTATGACATGAATCTTCGGGAAATGGAGAATTATGAGAAAATATACACCAACATAGGTAGGAAATAGCTGACTTTGAATATTTACAACCCACACCCCTCCTTTGTTGACAACTGATGGTCTGTATATTAAATTTTGTTTTATTTATATAGCGCCATATCATAACGTTATCCCATATTCCTTTATATAATAAAGATACGCGTGCTTTTGCTTTTCATACTTTGTATGTGGTAACATGAACTGGATCAACAGTCACCACAAAATGATACGTTTTTTGTGTTACAAAATACCACCAAAGTAATCACCATGTCCACGTTGCAGAACAAAACATCACGTCTGCACACGAGAAGATAGCAGAATGCAAAAAAGAAATTCAGAGGGCAAAGAGAATACGTAAAAATCGCCAAGGTAAGAATATTTTCAGTTCCCCAGATTTAGGCAATTATTTACAGGAGAGATTTACTACTTGTTTTTTTAATATTGACTGAGAAAGACTGGCATTTTCCACAACGGTCTGCCATTTTATTAACTAAACGTTTGCTTATCAAAGAAAATATTGTCACATTAATCAATACTGAAAATTATCTTAAATAGTTTACATGGTTTGATATAAGAAAACACATGTCCTTAAGGAGCACAGTAAAGTCTAACAGATTTGTCACTTGCCATTATAGGTTGTCAAAGTAATATATTTGTGGTGAGTTTGAATTTCACATTTCCTTTCAGAGTACGATGCTTTAGCTAAGGTTATCGAGCAACACCCAGACAGACATGAAACTCTAAAGTAAGTCAGTCTCTCATCTGTTTCATCCACATGTGAAGTTGATCTGCTTCCTGTGCTAGAGCAGTCGTGGCTCTCGTGATGATCGGATTATGTGCTTTATCGCTTGCAGGCAGTTGGAGGCGCTTGACAAAGAACTCCAGCAACTGTCTCACATCAAGGAGAATGTAGATGCAAAGGTATAAATACATTTGTCATCTATTATATTCTAACCTGTAATTTCTTCAGTCATCAGTAATAATGGTTTTGCTTTTTGTATCTCCCCTTTGTCCCATGCAGTTGGAGTTGAGGAAGAAGCAGTTCCATGTGCTACTCAGTACCATACAGGAACTACAGCAGACACTTGAGAGTGAGTAAACAAGGACATTTTGGGTGCCATATTTGGCATTATTTGTGCATTTCAATGTCCCTGTGTCATGTCCTTTATTATCAATAGCAGCTGATCTGTACATTGTTTTAAATAAGAATACAATTCTAATCTGTTTCATCGAAGTTCAGAAAAAATAGAGATACCCATGCTTTGCTATATCATTTTTATCTGTCCTAGATGACGAGAAATCAGACAATGACGACAACAGTCAGGAGAGCCCCGCAGAGAATGGTGAATGAACATGTGGAGATCCTGACTGAAATAAATGACGTGAACCGCTTTTAAATGATTTAGATTTTTTTTTTTGTTGTCTAAGAAGACTTTTGTATGTATTTTTGAATAAAGTTTTTTTGTCCACGCATGCGTTTTGTTCAATTTATTTACCAAAATGGTGGGTTTTTAGATGTATATCTGTCTTTATAACTCAAATTCTATTTACCTCACTTTATTCTGTTTCCAGGATGACAAGGGTTTTATGATGGAAATGCACTGTATGCAAGAGAGAGACATCAGACATAAATAACACAGAAATAGAAGTTACTGATTGAGAGAAATGCATTGATTATAAGAAATAAAATGTATATATCCATTTATGGATTACTGGACTGGAAGTCAGGACTGTATCAACTTTGTTTACATCACTGAAGCAGCTACTTCATTGCTGAGGGTGGAAGAGCACATTAAAGTATTGATTACATTGAGGAAGAGAGGTTATGTTTATGTACTTCGTTAAAATACTTGGTATAATTATTACTTTTATAACTCCTGTGTTTTGCTATAAAGGGTCGTTTTTGTGCTATTTCCACTGTGAAACCACAAGGGGGAGCTAAAGTACATAGTTTATACTGATATCATTTGCGTGTAGTCGTCATGAGCAAGCTTGATGTACAACGTTTTCTACATCCATCAAGATTCCAGTAGGTAGAGGACAGTACCAGGCAGCTACAATAATACAATCTAAATACAATCCCTGTTAAAATAAACTGTGCTTTAATGGATTTTAGTTAGACTCAAGAATTGATATCTACTGTTCTATTTGTAGAAACAGGTCTCTGCCTCTTGACATGCAGCTGCTGCTATGTTGTCCTGGAAGAAGACAGTACAGGATTGTAGTAAGTGTCATTTTAATCATTTCCATTGTAATAGTAGTAGATCTGTTGTCTTTAAAGTCACTAATTGTTAAGGTCGAGAATATGTATCTTTGTAGTGGAAACATTTGAATCATTTTTAAGTCTATAATTATACATTAAGAAAAATTAATGACTTGTTTGTTTAAAATGGTCCAGCCATTAGCTGTAAACCATGACAGATATATAATCTTTTCTGTTATGGAAAAACTGCCTATACTCTTAAAGTTGAACACAACACAGGACACACAGGTTGTTGACAAAGAACCACAAAATCCCTTGAGACCAAAATGCAATTTCCATGTAATCCTACCCTGTCTGTTAATCTATTCCACTCTTCAAATTAATCACTAGAACCTTCATGTGACGCATAAGCAACACATCTAAGAGCATTTAAGATACTCTTAACAACTTGTCACCAGTATAAGCACAGACAAGTTTGTGCAACTCTGATGTAACTGGGGGATATCCCAACAATAATGAGTGGTTGGGGAGTGGCAGAACATAACAGGATAATCAATAGAATCAGTTATTTTCATCATTAGGCCTTCCTCTGTAGAAGCAATAGTCAGAATTGCTCACAGAAATCAGTGTGTGTGCACAATGTTTTTTATTTCAATCAGCCTTGCAATTTGCCATCCCACACACACACTGCCTTATGAAGATGGTTCTCAGCTCAGGTAACGAACCATCCGGAGTTTGGACAAATTGTCTTTCCCAAACTGAATTATTAGTGGTATCAGCTGGTTGCTCATTACCACTGTTGTTGAAAGATTGCAGCTTCTGGGTGAAACAGTCGTCAAATGTTTCTTCTTGTTTTTGCACACATGCATTCAAAGCTGTCATATCTATGACTGGCTTAAAGTTATTCTCCTTTGCCTGACAGAGCTGTCAACTGTAACTGATAAGCAGAACCATTTGCAACATTCCAAGGAGAAGTTGAATCCCAGGTGGAGGGCTTGACTTCAGCCCATGCAAGTCCCATTTTAGTCACACAAACATGCTCCAAATCTGCTGAAGTGGACCTGCACTGCCTCACCATCTTTACCAAAGCATCTGCAAACACCTCCAATCGCTGTGGTGGATTGTTAACTATGGCTTGCAGCTCTGTTATGTTCCATGGTCTATAAATGTGTTGATTGGGACACTATGATTGGACCAAGGAAAAAGTTCATCTTTGACAATCCACATGAAGAACCTGGAGATGAACTCAATGCAGATTGATATCTTGCACCAGATAAAAATACATACATTTTCAAAAAGAAAAGGGATCCACTTACTGCCTTCCACTACCTGAAAGAACAACCTCAGGCATTCTGGATAAAACTCCTCTGTGTAGGCTCCCGAAGGGCCTCCAATCACTGGTTCGTCTGTCCAGGGCCGACTTGTTCTCGTCCAGAGAAGCAGAGACAGGTTGGTGGATCTCGGACGAGTCTCCAAGTTATGCTCTGGAAAAACAGGCTATGCTCTTAAAGTTGAACAAAACACAGGAAACATTGATAGAGATGTATTGTAGAATAGGAGATGGCTGATGACTTGACTGCCTATCTCAAAGAGAAGCAAAAATACAACTTTTATAGTACTTTAGAGACAAGCAAAGTTATTTCCATTGGCCATTGTACACGTGTAACGGTTTGGGGTTCAAGCAGCAGGAGAAGGAGCCAACTTCAGACTGGCAGGAGCAGGTTTAACTATTTATTTGAAAATTAAGGTCTCAATACAAAACACATGGAACCTCCACAAGGCAAAACCAGAAACATAAAGACAGTCACAAAAACAATGATAAGTCCACCGAGAACACCAGGAGCAAAGAACCAAGCATACCAATGACCCACCAAGGGACAAGAAGGAGAGAAGGGAAAGAAACTGCACATGTATACACAGCACTAATGAGGAAAACGAGAGACATGTGAACACTGGGAACAGGTGAGGCCAATCAAAGAATCAAGGATACACAAGGGCAAGAACTGAACAGACAGGGCAGGCGAAAGAAATTAACACCACAGGAAGACTGACAAGAACAGGGAACAAGACCAAACAAGGCAGAAACTACAGATCCAGCCCACAGGCTGTGATAATATGTTATAGAAGATTGGACCTATAGGGACTTTCCAACCCATAACAGAGTCTGAGTTACAGTCTGCCGACCAGAAACGTTTCCACATAAGGACCCGTATTTCAACATGTAGCTGAACTTTTATGCAAGAGTCACGTTGCTCAACCCACACACACACACACACACAGACGTAAACATATGAAACTGGGTGAAGTTTCAAGATTAGAGACATGAGTAAAACTGGAACTATTAACTAATTAAAGTAAATACACAAGTATGTAACTTTAAGATTTTGCATTGATTTTGTTTGTCTTGGCCAGGACACTCTTGAAAAAGAGATTTTTAATCTCAATGAGTCTTTTTCCTGGTTAAATAAGGTTAAATAATTACTAAATATTAATAAATAAACAAACAAATGATTATGAATAGATTATAACTAATGAAAGCTTACAACTAAGTTTACTTTCACAAGTTCCCTGGCAGGAATTGAACTACAGATAGCTCAGAAGCATGGCTTATACAGTGTAAAACATTTCTGCCATGTGAAATAACAGACATTTTAAGTTCTGCATTGATTTTTTATTTTTTGGAATGACAATGGAGTACACATATGACAACAGCAGTACATACAGTATTACAGTACATTTAAAACAACTCCCCATGCACTGACATTGCCCTGTTCTGATTCAGCTGCCTTATCTTAAACAAATGTGCCCATTGTGGACTGGTCACAGTAAATTTATAATTAAAAACATTGTATAACAGGCCTACAACCACAAATGTATTGTATTTGACAAATGCAAGAGGGTGCTATTAGGCCTTGCCCTCCTCTAGAACTCCACCAGGTATGCGCGGGCCTTCAAGAGGCGTTTGAGGCGATTCTCCAAAGCAGCCCTCTTGTTGCCAATGTCAGAATCCTCCTTCAGCAAGAACTCCAAATTCTCCTTGTCCTGAAGCACCTGCAGCATCTCCCTCTGCAGCTGGATGGCTGACTCCTGCAACATCATGTAGCGGATCACCATTGGGACCTGGTCCGCCAGACGCTGGCTGGCAATCTTGAGGAAAAAGAAGGAATTAAAAAACAGATAAAGATACCCTCTGTCTGAACCTCTGTCATTGTCTTTGTTCATGGATCATCCCTCTAAATTAAAACTTACTTTATAATACGACTTAAGGTGCAGCATCAGCTCCTGAAGTGTTGCATGATTATCATTTCTGTGCACAATAACCCGTGTTTGATGATTTCGTTTGGCTCGATGGTCTTCCTGTTCCTCCTCCTCCTCCTCTCTCTTGCTGTCACTCAGACTGCTGCTGTATGTCCTGTCCTGAGAGTAAACAAGCAACTCCATCTTGAACTGGGTTCTCAGCATGGATTCAGCAGTGGACTCCTTTTGCTGCTTAATGGCTTCGATCTTTGCCTGGAAAATGAGACCCCGGTCAAAAAAATGCAACCAGCCAAACCAAAATACTGACAAGAATTATGAGAATGTCACTATGAAACTCTTAGAGGATGGCTACCTTGGCTGTTTTCATGAGGTTAGGAAATCCAGTGAAGCTATTTTGGGCCAGCTGTATGAACACCTTCCTAACAGCATCTGGAGGATATGGAAATGTGACAAGATACAGGAACTTGATCTCCACTGAGCACTTCGTTAGTGGTTGTATGTATACAGGAAAGTGTGAGCAATAAAGAAATACACATCCAATCGTATACCTCCTACATCCTTGAGTCTCTTGACAGCAGGCTCTTCCAGCTGTTTGATCTGCTCCTTGACCATGACCTCAAAGGTCTTGTAGTTGATGAAACCTGGCAGTTCTCTCCCACGGTACCTCCCCTCATATTCCTCAACCTCTCTCTCAATCTTCTTGTTAACTGCAACACACAAACATAGACTTCAGAGTCCTGCTCATGTACAGCTGTAGACCTGATCAAAATGCTGCACTCACAGTTGTCTCCTGAGCGGTCCAGCTGGACATTCCACATCCCAAACTCTCTTCTGAGCGTAGAAAAGACGTTGAGCTTGTCTCCACACCTGAGCTCCTCTCCTATAGTCAGGTTGATGGCATCTTGATTGAACACTGTCACTTTCTGCAGCACCCATAAGAGATAAGAAAGGCTTTATTGTCACCCATCTGTATACACTGCAGCACAGAACATAGGAGGAATCTGATGTAAAACAAAAAGATTGAATATCACTCAACTGTCAATGGGACTGAAGCAACATTCAGATGACAAATAAGGTGCAACATCAAGATACAAGAACAGGTACAAAGATACAAAACAAGGTACGGACATGCAGTGTAATATCCAGGGCAACTATACAAGACGTATAAAAGTAGGCCTAAGGAAATATACATTTAGGAAGGTGTAAATAATTGTGCAGTAGCAACAGTAAAAGCAGTTTGTGTGTCCGAGGATGTCCACTTAGAAACAGATGTTTATTTAAATATTTAAAGAGAAATTCATATTGGTGGTGAGCAGTTGTCTTTGTAGGCACGTAAATGTTATGTAGCACGATGGAACTCACATCAATGAGGAAACAGCTTCTGTCAGATTCGTCAGATGGGGGTCCAGTGCCACATCTCTCCAGCTCTGTACGAGTCTCCGCTATTTTCTCCTCGATCTGCTCTTCCAGTCGAGGCAGGGATCTCTGTGAATCGCACCGGGGGGGGGGGGTCAAACCTTTAACACCTACGGCGACTACTCATAATGGGTACGGTAAGTTGTTAAGCTAAGAAAATATTCACCTCAATGTGGTGCACCAGCTCCAGTGTGAGCTTCTCAGCCAGTTTAGGAACAGTGGCGTGGCCGTCATTGTACAGAGTGCTACAGCAAGAATAAAAAGTGTAATTTAAAGTGTTACGTTAAAATGTAAATCACAGCATTGATATTTCACCATTAAAATATGTGTTAAAATTACCCAAGAAAGAGTGAACTTACTGGAAGTGCACATGATCTCTGAAGAAGGCTTTCTCTCTTTCTATTGCCTCAGTAAGAGACACCTTCTCTGTGATCTCCTTCTGGCCCCTACACTTGACGATCATGTAGCCCTTGTGCAGGTGGATGACCTCATTATGGACAATCTCAACCACCGTGTCTTCTGTGCCTTTGTCCACCAGATCCGGCTTGGTCAAGATACCTGTGAGAGACAGAGTGTGAAGTATCTAAAAGTCAAGTAACTCCGGCAAGTGGCCCTCTTCTAAAATCAGTGCTACTTACCCAAGGTCCTCTCTCCATCAGGATCCACCTGCTGGGCCATCTTCAAAGCCTCTGTGGTTGCGATGTCCACGTTGCACGGAACAACCACCAGGCTGATGGTTTCTTGTCTTGTGATGAACATCTGGATCAGTCTCTTTATCTGAAAGTGTGAATTCATGTTGTACACCAGGTTATAAATTGCACACCTATCCAATCACTATTGTGTTTAAGTGAAAAGATCAATATGGGAAGTCATTTAGGAGATGTTGTGTGGGAATGTTGTGTTGGGTGGGAAAGTGCCCAGGGATTTTGTTTTTTAGATTTCTATCCTGTTAATCTGGATAATCCACAGATGTCACCATCAATACTTTTCCTTGGATTTCTGCCAAAGAAACTGTCCTTATGAAAAATGTTGACAGTGTTATTTGAGGACACTGAACAGGCATACCTGGTCTCCAATGTTCTCTGGCTGTCCCTTTACAGCCACCCTGGCGATGCCGGGCAGGTCAATGAGCGTCAGGTCTGGAACATCAGGAGAGGCGATCTCCAGGCTGATCAGGTCTTCGCTGATCCCCACTCCGACCCCAGCCATTTCGTCCTGAGCTGAAAAAACAGGACATGATGTACGATGATTACGAAGCAGAACATGGAAGCCTAAAAATTCCAGCAGTGGCATTTGAGAATGTTGTGTACTGTGCCTTCTCTAATCTTTTTCTCCACATCTGCGGGGTCATCGATCTCTTCCTCATTGTTCTGGTAGCATATCTTTCCATACCACTCCTCTCCTTCTTTCTTCCTCTTCATTTTCAGTTCGAGAGGACATCGTGTCACAATGCCTGCGAGAGTGAATGACGAGAGAGGGGAAAAAGTAAAATTCAGGGTGCTTGGTGAAATTATGAAAAGCAGAAGGCTATCTCAGTTAACCCAGATACCATCTTCATAAATGTGGGGACAATATTACATCTTCAAAATATGTTCCAGGCATAATCAATATACTAGAGAAGTTTAACACCAGTTTCAAAATTTTCTTGACAAAATCCATGACCCAAAGGGTCATTTGCCCAGCTCCCCCGGCACGTTGACATTTTCATGTTCCACAGATCATTAATTAATAACTTTGGTGGGCCTCAGACTTTTCATTTAGCTCCATCATCTGGTCAAATTTCAGTGGCCCAATACCTGTATTCCCATCATCCACAGCTGTTAAAATGCTAACACGTTACACTAAGATGGTGACCTTGGTAAACACTACACAACCCAAAACATCAGCATTTTAACAATGTGAGTCATTGTGGGCATGTTAGCATGCTGACACTGACAAAGCGCAGCTGTGTACAGACTCAAAGAACCACTGGCATGGCTGTAGCACATAAACTGATCTCATGTTGCATGGATGGGAGTTGCACATATACAGTCAGGTCCATAAGTGTTTGGACAGTAGCACCGCTTTTGTCATTTTGCCTCTACACCATCACAATGGATTTGAAATGCAGCAGTCAATGTGTTTGAAGAGTAGACTCAGCTTTAACAAAAATATCACATTAACCGTTTAGGAATTACAGCCATTTTTTGCATGTAGTCCCCCATTTTTAGAGGCTCAAAAGTAATTGGACAAACTAACAAAGTTATAAATATAAGGACTCTTTTTAATACTTGGCTGAAAAAACTTTGCAGTCATCACCAAATGCTGAGTTTCCTCCTTTCAGATGCTTTGCCAGGATTTTACTAACAGCCGCCTTCAGTTGCTGCTGGTTTGTTTTGTCTTCAGTGTGTGAAAAGCATGCCTGAGTTGGCATGGCACCAGAGAACCTGTGAAACCAGCCCTGCAGGTTTTTGAGATCTTACTATTCACGTTTGTAAATGTTTTTTTTTTTTTATGTTCATTTGACTTGTGGCACATTGTGAAACTTAATTATCCCATCATTTGTTATTGTAATAAATGGAGGTATAAAGAATCAGCGGAGAAGCACAGTTTAAAAAAAGAAAGAAAAGGAACAACCATCTTTATTTAAAGCACAATCATTAAAACACAGTCAGGAAATCAACAGTCAGCCTCGGTCTTGGCTTCTCTCCCACTTCTATGCAGGAGCAAACTAAAAACATGCACCCGGCCCAACTCGTCCAGCGCTCTCTCCACATCCATAGATAGATAGATAGATAGATAGATAGATAGATAGATAGATAGATAGATAGATAGATAGATAGATAGATAGATAGATAGATAGATAGATAGATAGATAGATAGATAG
>JAVQJF010077177.1:0-15240 GCA_036023855.1 Gadopsis marmoratus | reverse complement strand
CGAAACGGTTCCCAAAGCGCTGTACCAGTAATCTAAGTTTTGAACAGTAGTCTAATTCACCCATTCACACACCAATGGGGACACAGTTGCCATGCTGGCCTCCACCGGGGGCAACTCGGCTTTGGGATGGTGGGCAGCTGTGGCTCAAGTTGTAGACTGGATCACAATTAATTGCATGGTTGATTGCTTACCTCCTTCTGTCAACATGGCGAAGTGTCCGTCGGCAAGATGCTAAATTCCAAATTGTGCCAAATGGCAGAGCAATTGGCCATCAGTGTGAGTGTCGATGGCTAAATGAGTGACAATGTCATGTGATCCGAATGTCCTTAAAACAAGTATTACTAAATAGTTGGTTTCAGTTTAATGGAAATGTCTTGTTTGAGTGCAAGTTTCTCCCAATCTGAACATGAAACCTCAGGTAACACGAGATGCTGTATGCCTACAGGGTACACGTATGTCAAATGACATCACCAGTACAACAAGATACTGTTACTGTCTTTAAATTCTTCTGTGACATAAAATTCAGGCCACGTCACTGCAGCGGCTTTGTATCAAAAGCACCATTCGTCATTTTTTTAGGCCATGTAGTAGGAATCGGAGTTCCTTGGGGGTTGCAGATTACTGGAGACTGTAATAAACTCTGGTTCTCTGTCTCAGCGGGGGTCTGCTGCAGAGGACAGAAAGATAAGCAGGGCTGGAGACTCACTGTCTAAGTACAACCAGGGAAAGGGGGGGCAGGGACACAAAGACAGTTTGAAGGACACACATTTGTACAGATCCATAGTAACTTAATTCTTCTGAGGCTTCATTCCTCTCTCGCTGTTACTTGGGGGGGGGGGGGCATCTGCAGGAATGTTAATGAAATTCTGGCAAATATGGAAGAAGACATCGGTGTGAAGTGATGTTTTTTTGTGATGAAAGGCCTCTTTTCGTGCCCCAGATGTGGTTTCAGCCATGCATTAGAAATCTCCGTAACCAAAACATCATGGGATCCTCTTTGCAGACAAAAACAAGACATTTGTCTGATGCCTGTGTCTGTATGGGTTCAGTCTTTACTGAGTGGCCACTGGGAATTTGTGCAGCCTTATTTTCAGCGTGTCTAATCGCTGAAACTGCACAGTGGGAAACACACACACACACACACAAACGTATGGTTTGGAGATGACTTTTGTCTCTGGGCAATAGAAACATTGGAGCCGTTTTTCAGTGCAGGACAGTTGTCCCCTTGTCATTTGGTTGGGCATGGGGTGTCCAATCAATCTTGGAAATGAATGGCCAGTTTCAAAGTTTTATTTTTGAATAGACCACAATCATTCATTAATATCCCTCTGTTGGGTGATCATTGCTTAACAACTGATGAAATGTTTCTTTGTCATGTCTCATGTTCACTAAACACTACACTTACCACTCCTGCAGCAAAACATTCCAAGCAACTGTCACTTCACCAGAAAATTGCAAAGAATGCCACTCTATGTGGAGCTTCTGTGTTACACAAGGTCGATAACATGGCAAGTGAGTAGCATATTTTGTGACATTTGTTAGGTTTTTACCACGGATCTGCGTCACCATCGGTATCTATTGTAACTGCTGTGATTCCAAGCTGTGTACAAATGCAGGAGTAAGCTGCAAACATTTCAGAGCCACCTTTCAAGCCGACAGGAGGTGACGTAATGATACTCAGAGCTGCATGACCATTTCTTACCTTTTGGTACATGTTTTCCAGTTTGTGTTGGGTTTTTTTTTTGTTTTGTTTTTTTTTGCTACACAGCTTCTCTCATGGTATTGTTTTCCTTCCCTTGCTGTTTTCCTGATCATATCTCTGCTGTTCTCCTGCTCAGAACCTTAAACCAGGTTGTGTATGGCCACCATCTTTAACTGTGCTGCCCACCCGCTCTGTTCACCAGTGGTGGTCCTGCCGATGGGGGCCTGCAGCTGTCTCATAGATCATCTCCAAAAGGTGCCTGAATGAAGGTTCCTCACCTTCTTCAGCGCGCCTGTATGGAGGCATGCAGGCAGAAGCCTGTTCACCCAATGTTCAGGAACACACGCAAACACACACAGCTTCCATCTCAAGCTTAAAATAAGATTAGAATGCGATATGATTTGACAGACACGAGACCCCCCCCCCACACACACACACACACACACACACACACACACACACACTTTCTCCCCAATGCACACTGGTGTGTTAAATCCTGTAACACATCAACAAATCCTGTCTGTGCATTTACACTGTAAGCAACCTAATGGATTTAAGGTGCAGCTTAAAGGCCTGATGTAGTGAAAAATAAGGGAATCCTGTAGTTTTCCTGTAAGTGCTTACTGCCTTGTGTTGAGCTAAAAGAGCTGCATGTACACTGGTCTTTATTTACAGTCTTTGTTTCTCACAAGTAAACATTACGAATTTGGATGTATTTGATTACTGAAATAACACAGAACTTGAATTGTATGCAGATAATTTGCAGTGAAAATATTCTTTTCTTTTTATTCAATTAATCTGTTGTAGAAAATCAGTAACTCTTTTGTGTCTTTTCCCACCATTCCCATGATTTACTCTTCATGTCGTATTATAAGCATAATCCTAGATGTCCTTGCTAACAGAGCACCCTATTTACTGTAAACTGCACTAAACTATGTAGCAGGAAGTAAATTGGCTATGTTGCATTGGAACAAACTATAGGTAAAAGGTCTGGGTATTTTTATTTTTAGTGTTGGTAAAGTATGTACAAATAGAGACCTTTCAGTATACTCGCATTTAGCAATATAGCATATTTGAAATAAATAAAGCTTAGGTCACCTCGGATCTCATCGTCAACTTAAATATCAATGGACTAAATTCCCAGAGAAATGGGAAGCTTTGAATAGAGCTGATGCCTGATTGATTAAGCTTGTGATTAAGATCATTAGTGTCTACCATTTTCATCCAGATCTCATGTTTAGCTGCTGCCCATGTGCCAGTTGACGTTGGTGTGTCCTTCAGTTCTGTAGACTAACAGCTGAACGGACTTGTACAGTATGAGCGCATGGTAAATCAGTGTTGTCTTTCCCTCCCACACCTCCCTGAGACTCTACAAGTGCAGGGAAGCACCTGCTACGCATCTGATATCCTTCTAGCTCGTTAGGCATGCCACAGGACCTATGGGATTAAAAACGCTTCCAAAGAAATCTCAAACAAAAAGCTGCTTTAATGTGACTCCAGGTTCCTAAGACTACAGTGTCCTCCGACACTTGGTTTTAATCTGTCAACAAACACTATGTACATTTCATAAATTTCTGGCTGCTAGATTTATTTTCTTTGTCGATGGACCTATTAATTTTTCTGATATTCTAGTTCAATCAAGATTAGTTGTTTATTCTATAAAACATTAGAAAATAGTGAAAAACGTTTTGTCATAACCGTCCAAATGTAAAGATACTCTGTTGGGTTGATCCAAAACACAGAAAATGGCTAATCTGCAGATTTGAGAAGATGGAACCGGATAACATTTGGAATTTTTGATTTTAATAAGTTACTTCAAATATTCGTTGATTTATCAAAATTGTCAATTCATTTTCTGTCAATCGACTAATTGGTCGATCGTTTCAGCACTACAAAAATACAGATGCCAAGAACAAACGGATTTAATAGAATGCGTCTCCACAAAGACAAAAATATAGAATTATGTGCTGATTGACAATCATATCCACGACTGAAGAGACAATTTCCCATTGCTCCTTTCAATTTTATAGCTGTTGTTTCATTGGGTGGTGGGGTGCAACTAATAATGAATTGCAATAACATAATTATTGTGCTTTTGTAATCTACTATTAATTTGCCAAATATGTGTTTTTACATTTATTATTGAAGAATGAAATCAAATTGCCTAAAACCTGCTCTTTCCAGAATGTTTTCTATATGTCACAGTTACCTTTTAGATATTTTAGAACTCCCAATAACAGCGGATGCCACTCAGCTCTTTCTGGTTGCTACTCTGACATACTGCTGTGAAGTCACATTTTTGGACTGGCATGAAACACAATTAAGATCTTATGAAACATAATCAAGACCCTATGCATAAAACTGAAGCATGCAACATAACCTTTTTTCATAGTAGTCCCAAGTTCAAGATAACGTCAGACTGGTACAGTATAGAAATTAGGACATACCATACCATAGGTAACTGTTAGCTTGCAGAAAACTGAGCACAATCACCCCGCTTTTACTTTCTCACACTAATTATCTTCAAGTGTAGCTCATTTACACATGCCCGCACAGAGCTAGCTGAGACTTCCTCAGGGCTTGTATGATCTCAGAGTGCCTTTGCCCTTCTAAAGTGACATGTCAGACTTTTGTCCCCTCGATACTGACGCAATGTGATGTCACCTGAAAGTGTGAGAGCTGAAACCTGACTCTTGACAGACAAACACACCGTACTTGACCTGAAAGAGTGCGCTTGCCTCCCAGCTAGTCATTGATGCAGGTAAAGGTAAAGCACTGTACCTGTCCTATTCATACTTCATGGAGGGAGAAATTGTCCCTGCCACATCTTCCTTGTCTGCTATGTCTTCATGCTTCTGCTTATACTTTCTAGCCTTCTGCCCACTCTTTCATCCTCACCATTTCCTTTCAATGGACCCTTACCCTAAAGGCACTATTTTTGCCATGCCGGTGATGAAGGAAATGGAGGTAGTACTTATGGAGGTGGTGAGGGTCTTTATTAAACAAACAGTGAAGGGCTTTGGAGGCCCCATTGAGGCCTGGAGCTGAAATGGGGATGCAACTGAAAGCGCTGCACTCCCTAATGAACTCGAGTGGCCCATAGAAGTGGGGCCTTTTCACACAAGCCAAGGAGGACAAAGTGTCAAAACAAGCCCAGCCCCTCTTCGTTCACATGGGATAAACACCACCATTTGACTCTGTGGAGTGTGGGCATCTGAAGGGGAGTCCATGAGGAAAAAGGAGGGGGAGGCAGAATGTACTTGTTAAAACAATGGCCTCTTAAATCAAGCACCCCTCCTTGCCTCTCTTCTTCTTAGCTCTTCTGCTCCCGCCTCCCTAACCCCCTCCTTGTATCGCCTCGACTTCCAATTAGACCTACTCTTGCACAAGCAGTTGAAAGCCCCATATATCGCAGGGGCCTCAAAGGAGAGGCTTTGGAGTTGCGTCTCTGTAGCAGTCTTGCCTCTATGAAAGGCCTTAGTATTCAGAGGAGAGCCCTGTTTGGGCTCCTAAAAGCACTCAATCTGCCACTGGGGACTTGTGTATCATCATGTCCCCTGCATTCGCCACCTCTACACTCGCTTATTCCTTTTTTCTGAGCCACTCCACCCCCTCCATTCCTAGTCGCTCCCTCTCTGTCCCATCCTCAGCCTCTTTCTTCAGTTTGTGACCCCTCTTTTGCGCCTCCATGCTTGGCTGCTCACGGGGCTGGGGCAAGAGCGAAGCACGGCCGGTGCCCGAGTGCTTGCGGCCTCCCTCCCCTCGGTTGTTTTCAGTTTGAAAAGAAGAGACAAATATGTCTGTGGTTCAAAGTCCATCCCGGCAATTACAGTGACTGATTAAAGAGTTGGCCTACACAGGCAGCTATGTATAATGCTACAACTCCCACGGAGTGTTTCATAACAGCACCTTCAGAATAGAACTGAGTTCAGCAGTATCTGATAAGGGCCCATGGCTGGCTGAGTCCACTGTATACAGTGCAGTGATTGAGAGTTGGTGCCATAAAAGGGGCCATGATTGCTTTATGACCAGAGTTTATAATAAGCAGAGCAGACAGCGTTGTTAATTTATTCCTGTGCATTAAATTAACAAACAGGACAGAGAACTAAAAAACTGCAAAGGGTGACACACTTGATTAGACTATTCAGCAATTTTTATGTTTTTTCAAAACATTTTGATTTACATAGCCTTCTTTGTTTGACAGGTATGAAAAAATAGTCAATTTCAAGACATTGCTAGGCTGGGAATTTGGCATAATTCGTGCCATTTTATTTGCTAGTAAATAAACAATTAATTGTAGAAAATAATTAGTAGATTAATCGGTAGGAAAGTAATCATCATTCGTTGCCCTAGACTGTACTGGCTAGGATTCTGAAAGCGTCATCAATGCACATCATGCTTGTTTGCTGCACTAAATGAAAAATATACGCCTGTCCTCCTCTCACCGGAGCTTTGCCTTACTTCACAAAAGCTGTATATTGTATGTTGTACACAGATTCGACTCGATTCAATTTCATTTATATAGTGCTATATAATCTTAAGAGTTATCTCATAGTACTTGTTAATATAGAGCAAGTCTAGACCAACTCTATATGTATAAAGGCAACAACTCCACCATGAGCAGCGCCAGGCGACGGTGGCAAGGAAAAACTGTCTTTTTAACAGGCAGAAACCTCGAGCAGAACCAGGCTATGGGTGGGCGGTCATCTCCCTCGACCGTTTGGGTAGAGAGGAAACAAAGATCGGGGGGGAGGATAGAGTGAGAGCAGGATTAAAGAGAACACACAGTAGCACCGTACAATTCCCCATACAGATGTAAAGCAATGGCAGTTACAATGTTAGGGTGAATTTCACCCTTTTTATGACTATCTTTTTGTGCCATGACAACATGACATTAATATGCTACATTGTTGGAAAATAAAAACCAGAAAACAAATCACAAGTTAACAATGGAGATATTTTTCAAAATAAATAATTGCTATTCTTCTGGTGCCTTCTACTTTTTGAAGGCATTTGGGAAAAGTCCAATAGTTGGATGTCGGCATGAGTGAGTGCATTTTTCAAAAGTCGTAGATAATGGTCAAGTAACAGTAGATTTGCTGGAAGGAAGAAAAGAGGATGAATAATGAGTTATGCAGTGTTACAGTGACTTTGCCTGAGGATTGTAGTAGCCACTCCCAGGGGCCAGAGATAGTCTTCATGCCTTGAGGCAAAACTAGGGGAAGATAATAACAACAAGACTCTCCACCAGGACCAGGGGAACCATCTGCCTAGACTAAAGTGAACCGGGCCGCAACAATACTCTGCTGAGAGTCGACACTAATTGGGTCAGCATGATTTTCCACTTTTGTTGCTAGGTGGTTGATCTGTGGGGCTTCTATTCTGAGAAGCGCCTACTTAAGTTATTGTATCGGCCATCAAGAGACAAACCCATCTATGTTGGGCGAAGTCCATCGTCTCACATCGCCCTCATTTTCATTTAGCCCACATTTATTTTAGAGCGCTTGCTCCAAATCACTGTCGTGGCCCAAAATGGGTTCTCTCAAAGGCTTGTTCCACTTCTTTTGTGATTTTTGTGTATAAATGGCATTTAACTGGGAGGCCTTGAGTGTCCGCTTTCTATCGTTGCCACAGATGGCAGGGACACCACAAGTTCATATGGGGAGAACTAAGGATGGGCCTCCTGAATTGTGGGCCAGTCGGTAACAGGCAGGGGGCTCTCTGGTTTTTCTAAGGCTAATCCATACATTGCGTCTGCAGTCTTGTCAGTAATTAAAGGAAAGAAGACATAATTTAGTAGTAAAGGTTCGACTGGACTTCTAAAAGTCATATGGAACATGTCAAATGATTCATTTTGGTAGTAACAAGTATGCTGTTTTTCCCCTTTGGCTCAAATTGGAGAAATCTTGAGCCCCAGGTAGCCCAAAGGCTCTCACATAGCTTTACATTGGTGGCAGATGCTGAGTGCATTTGTTGCTAGTTGTTATGAGGTGACTGGGGATAGAACAGGCAGGGATGTTTTTGTCCAGACCTGGAAGACTGGTGCTGCTTACAGATCCTGTCCAGGTGTTAGCCTGGGAGGGAGAGGAAATCTGTGGGACAGTTAAATCAGAGCCAGGCCTGGACGCAGCCCTGTAGGCTGGAGAGGCATGCTGGGGTTGGACTAGGCTATTGGAAAAACTCTGGTCAGTGTACAATATGGTTTGTTAATTTTCACTCTTTCACTATCCTTGGATTACTCCACGTGTGTTTTTTAAAAAGTTTGGTAAAAATCCATTGAACATGTAAAGGACTACATAAATTAATGCACAAATTAAAATTTATGAATCTAACCAGGGAAGCAAATTGGACAGGAAACAAGCATGTTAAATGGCATCGTTCTCAAATGTGGGCTAGGATTGCCAGAAAATTGCGAAACAAGCAAGGCGTGGACGGTAATATAAAAGAGAATGTTGTGTGTGACAGCTTTGGTGAAAGAGTCAGATTTCAGGGTGCATATTGAAAAGGTGTGTGTGTGTGTATGTGTATGTATCATCGTCTCTCTCGTCTTACCAGCCTGTTTACCTGTAGATTGGTAATTGTCTATTAGGATGGCCTGGGCTCTGCAGCTTGTTCTGTGGACAATATATTAACTGCCCTATGGAACTTGATTTATACATCCACCCTCCTGTGTGTACATACATGCAGTTAGGGCACACTTACACACACACACACACACACACACACACACACACACACACACACACACACACACACCGACTGACAATGTCAGTCAGTGGCTATCCTCCTGTCCTCCAGCAGGCTACTTTAGATGCTCAATTGATCGCTGTGACCTTGGCAGCTGGCAGGGAGGAAGGGACGCACTTTAGAGCAGTGTTCATAAAACACAACCGCTTTTGAAATTGCTCATTTAATAGGGATGCTGTGTGGGCTCTTGCTCGGTTGCATGCTCTAAAAGCATATTTCAAGGTTTTTTACTCTTCCTCTTGCCCTCCCACTCAGCGGCGAAGCATTAATTTTATCTCTGCCTCTAGGGTCATGGTTAGGTGCAGGAGCTGCTGGCTATTTTTTTTTTTTTTGGTTCTGTCTTACCAGCTCAGTGAATGCGTTGTTTGAGAAAACTGGTATGCTTGCTTTACATCTGGTTGGAGCTCAGTTGTCTGGAGCTGTACTGTACTTCATCACTGCTGTCCAAGTAGAGAGATGAGTTTTAGTTTCAGAGCCAGGAAGGAAAGGTCATGACTTGTGGTTTCAGGCTAATCCGAGGTGTCTCCCTCCTATACTCTCACACAGTCATTTAAGGTAGATCCTTGACAGGTGCCGCAGATTAATGTGAATCCATGCTACATTTGCCTCTGTTGTGTGCATTTTTTCCTATTGTGGGTGTGTGTATGTATGTGAGACAGGTGCTGGGGTGCAGTCGAGTTGCCCGGCAGTTGCAGCAGCGGGCTGAAATAAAAAGGTTCAGCTGGCGCCTGGCGCCCATAATGCTCTACTCAGATATGTGCCTCTGGCAGTGTGCCACAAGAACACACACACCAACCAGAAACCACTCAACTAACCCCTGTTGATGGTAACAAATACTTATGTACTCCCAAAAAATTATGTGTACAGCTTTCTCCACTGATTTTTCTTCCTCTCTGCAGCAACACCTGAAGCTGGCAACCCCGGCTCTGCTGTCACCCCTGGGGGTTCAGGTGGACACTGTCATCAGGCTGAGTGGTGCCAGCCTGTTTTATAATTGGATTTAGTGTTGGCACTCATCCGTTCCCCCCTCAGCCGGATAGCATTGATTTATGAGGGAGGCCTGGGAGACTGTATGTGACCGAGTCCAGCAAGCATTGCGTTGCACTTGAGGTTTTGTTCCTGCTGTTCGCTTCTCCTCTGTCGCTGAGCTGAGTGGCGCTGTGAATATCTGGAATTACACTAATTTAGATTAGTTTGTGCGATATCATTTTATTACTTCTCCTCTATCTGATGAGCTCATTGAAAGTCAGATGCAGTTGGACTGCTGGCTTTGTTTGTCTGACCGAGGATGATTCGAATCCAGTATCAAATTAGAATGGTTTTGAATTGCAGATAAAATCTATTTAGAATTTAAAAAAAAAACAAAGGTTTAAGAAATGAGACTCAAAGATTGACACATTCTCAATTAATTCTAATACTCACGATTGTCCCAGATATATCAGCAGGGTGTCAGCACCCTGCTTCCTCCTCCTCCTCCTGCCTCAGGGGTTTTGGTTGATGACTTGTTCACTACCGCACACCCTCACCACTCCCCCACAATAACCCTTTCCCGCATAAGATGTCCCTGTTGCCCTGCAGAGGTTATGTGCCTCCAGGACTCAAAAACACTGGCCGTCTGACCACTTAAGCAACATAGATGCAGCATGCAAACAAACCCTCCCATTACCCTTGAACTGCCTCTGACCTAGGTTTGTATTCGGGCAGGGAGTGGATAATGGGTGGATGCTGTACCTGTCATCCACTGAGCAGTTTCTCCGTGGAGCAACTGGAATGTGAAATGTCCTTCCTCTGTTTCAGTGTAGGATGGAGTCAAATCTCTAATATCGGTTTGCTTCGCAGCTGTTAGTCCAGAGATAAGCTGTGGCTTTTGGGTGACTTTCAGTGGATATGCATGTGAAATGTCCTGGACTGGGCTTATAATACTTTTGCACATCATAACTACACTGAAACTAATGCTCCACCCAAAATCTTATCTTTTTGCTTAGCACACATGCTGATAGCTTGAAAGTTGACTATAATAAAATCTTAGTTTAGTCCTTCACAGAGACGAAGGGTGTAGACAGTGGCTTCCACCACCTCGCATGAAATGAAGACTCCTTTTAAAAAAAAAAAGCGCCTGATTGCTGACATACATAGACCATATTTATTCATTCACTTAATTTAGCCTTAACGCCTGCGGCCCCTAAGATGTCCCTGAAAAGACAACGGAGAGATTTTCAGTAGCAGGTCACAAGACGACATGCAGAAACAGTTTTCCCATTTGTATAATTTGTTTTTTCACTGGGGGGGGGGAGGTCACCAGTGTAAAGATGTAAACCCTGAAAGGAATACTGAGCCACTGCCAGTGGTGAGTCGCATGACGGGAGGAAGCTTTTGAGATAAAACTGAGACAATGTCCAGGGAACATGACCTCGTGTTCCTAATCAGGCGACTCGGGGCTCGCTTTTCTCCGACAGAGCCACCATTCACTGCAGCGACAGACTGGCTAACCCAGTCACTTTCAGACACGGCCGCTACCGACCCAGCTCTGCGACAAACGCAGGATGTACTTCTGAACCATCCTAATTCATTCAGATCTAGTTAAAATGTGCACCATCACACGAAGGGCATGAACTCGGATGTTCCAAGAAGTACTCAAAATCAAATGATAACTTACTTTGTCGACTTGTAATTTTGCCTTTACAAGTTCTGAATGGTACGCTCGCTCATCCAGTGTGGTTTCTTTTATTCTCTAGTTAAATGAAATGGCATAGAAAGTTGCAAAACATAATCACTATTGTAATGATGGTATGTAAAGAAGACCCATTTATTTACACCCTCTGATACACTGCCATGATTATACAACACTATGCTCAACTGCTTATTCTTTGACAGTGTTGTAATTTACGAATTTTTGCGTACCCATTTTCTCTTTCTTCACTCAGCCTCATGTACTTAAGATTATGGCTTTCTCGATTTCCCCCGAAGCACTTTTTGAAAACTCCCAGAGAAGGGGCCTGAACACGTTGCATCCAACATGGCTTTTCATGTCTTCACAAAGCGAACAATGTAATGATAGCATAGTAAGAGCACGGGATTGACTTTTTCAAGTCAAGAAAGATAACTCATGATCCCACCCCTTATTCAAAATGCAACACGTCTTGTGTTGCTGTCTGGTCTATTTAAATGTTGGCGGAGAAGCTGGTGAACAGTGTACTTACTCTAAAAAGCTACAAAATAGAGTTCGGAAAGGTCACACTATCGATCATTAGTTTCAAAAGTGAGGCTGAGAATGAAGCCAAATAGATGGAGAAATGGTTCTATGTGTGGAGAAGCTTCAGTTTTCAGCCCCATCGCAAACATCAACACTTCACACTTTGTGTCCCTCAATGCTTTAGTGTTTGGAGTGCCTTAGATTGACCTTTTTTTATTTTTTAAGCTATTTATTTTTCAGAAGATGGTCTGAAATTAAACCATGCTGCAGAAAAGCGCCATGGATCACGACGAACAACACAGAGCAGTGACGAGTGTTAAATGGTAAATGGACTCTTTCTTATATAGCGCTTTTCAACCGAAACGGTTCCCAAAGCGCTGTAACAGTAATCTAAGTTAGAACAGTAGTCTAATTCACCCATTCACACACCGACAGGGACACAGTTGCCATGCTGGCCTCCACCAGGAGCAACTCAGGGTTCAGTGTCTTGCCCAGGGACACTTCGACATGCAGGAGCTGGGATCGAACCACCAACCCTGGGGTTAATGGACGACCGCACTATCCTCTCAGCCACAGCCGCCGTCATAAAAAAAAAACAGTAACTCCAGGCAAGGTTACAGTCTCCTGCGTTTATTCGTCCTCTTCTTTTCAGTCTCTGCTTGAGGCTTGTGTGTGGATATGAGTGTGTGTTAAAGTGCAGCATGCTTAGTGGCTTGCGGTTAGAAAACGCTTTCCATTATTTTGCACAGGGTGTGCTGACAAAAGTCTTTCATCGCAAGCATTCCAGACACATCTCTGTCTCACTTGTGAAAGACAACTGGAACGTGAACTGGAAAGACACACATCTTTAGCTCACACACACACGCTCACACACACACACACACACACACACACACACACACTGTGCTAGTAGTTGATGCTTTGTGGTAAGTCGGGATATTAGGTCTGGTGAGAGAGGTTGGTCTCACATTTGTCCTTCCACATCATAATACTAAGACAAATGTAGCTCATAAAGCTGGAGGAAAATGAATTTAACCAATGACAGCTACCCCCCCCCACCTTCCAAAAACATCTCTGCCACCTCTCACCTCTTTACCTCCACTGACCCGAACCTGCATGTGTCCTCTTTCTTCACCAGGTGACCCATGACCCCCAGTGCCGTCAGGTGATATGTTAGTGGCCCAGTGTTGCAAAACCAGCCAACATTAATGCCAGTGTCAAAACAATGAATGCTCACGGACACACATCTGACCTGGCAACCTCAGGAGTTTATAAAAAGTGGACAGTTCTAAGGGAAGCTCTGTTTTAAAAGACAAACAGAATCTTTCTGCACATTTGTTTAATTATATACTTTGAAAAAGATCACATTTCATATGATATATTTGATTTTCCTTGCCACAAGGTCGGACTCTTAATCTAAAAGGTTAATTCACTTTTTTAACAGTTTGGGTCTTTGGCCATCATTTCTACCAGTTATGATAATAACATTACTCAGCAATTTGTTGATGAGCTTGAAATAGGTCAGATTATCTAAACCACTTTATTTGGAAGTAAAACTGAAAGCAAACACACCCAGAGTTTTAGTAATAAACCCTCATTGCATGCACACAACGGTAAGTATGCTAGGTCAAATATGAACCACCTTTGTGGAGGATGTTTGTAATGGACAGTTTTGCAAATAATTTGTCTTATTGTCTAACTTTCGCTGCATTCTCAGATCTCAGCGATTAATTTGGTGAGCGCAATTGAATTATCACTGACAGTAATAATGGCCAAAACTACGCAAATAAGTACAAGCATTAAACCAGAATCATAATTTTAGTCTGTTGTTATAGCAGTATTAAATTATTTTGTGGCAGAACAAACTGTCAACACTACACTGACATATTATCATCTCTAAAAGTTGCTATGGCTAAAATGTTAGTAAACTGTTGCCTATCTGTACATCCAACAGGAACCAAGCAACATGAATGCATGTTGTGTTTCTAGCTACTTGATGAACACAAGACCAGTATTCACTCTCTGTTTAGCTCTGTTTTGGTCTCCACCATCATCTAAAAAGAATATCTGGCTCCTTAGCAGCTAAATACTCCACTATGAGCTAGTTGCTAACTTTGTCTGTCTGCCTTTTAGTGCTGGGCAGGTGGTGTACACTGAGCTTTTAGAGCTTTTTCACTGCTGCCTGATGCTGTGAATTAAGTCAGGTTGCAGGCTGAAAATCCAAACTATGACACCTTTCACCTTACACATTTAAGTGAATCCATTGTTAATATAACAGTACTCATTAGTGCAGCTTTAAATCCCAAATTTAAAACCCAATTTTACTTCACCACCATGAAAATGTGAATCAAATTAAACTGTCCTATCTAATCTAATCTATTTAAAAGGTTCCATCATTTTCTTTGACTTTATGTTGCCAGTGCTTTTGTATATGTATATGTCAGTTAAGTTAGTGGATTGTCAGATATGTAATTAATCTTTCTGATGTGACGCATTTCAATACCATTACAGTGATTTATGCCAGCCTGAGCTGTGATGTCACCTCTCTCATCTGACATGTCAAGCTCTAATTAACTCTCTGTGATAAGACGTGCAGAATGCAGACAGAATAGCAGTGATCAATCTCTTCTCTGTAGGCAGAAGTGTAAATGTTTAGATGTACAGCCGTGTTGCTTCCCATGTTAACACACACATCCATTAGACTGAGCCAGCCGATCTATCTCGACTCCCGTTAACCTGCTGGGCCTTTATCAGTGGGAGGCTCGGCACCTGGACACTGGATGCTTATGTGTGTGTAGGTGCGTGTGGGAGTGGATCAATGCACAAATATAAATGTGTGTATGTGTGTGACTTCCTGAGCTTGAGTTTGTGAGTGTTTCTATGTCACAGGTCAGTCTGGGAGGTTGATGGGATCATGACATAACAACCACAACATGCCATCCCCCCAAACACACAAACACACACACACACACACACACACACACACAGACACTTCTGTCTCCCATAAGGAATGACATTTTTCAGCCTTAGTCTGACTCTCCTGTTTGAATTAGAGGTGCAAACGTCAGCGTTGATAAATGGTGTTTATCCAGGGCCAAAGGATCAAGGCAACTGTAATGTAGTGTAAACTGATGAAGAAACAAAGAGAAAAAGAACAAAAGAGTGGGGGAAAAACAACGAAATCAACACTATTTACACCGTGTGTGTGTGTGGGGGGGGGGTTCCGAGAGGCTGAATGTGGAGCAGAAATAAAGGGATAGGTGGAATTTTAGTTAAAGAAGAGCAAGGCAGGGGGGCATCAAGAATGTCTGGAGGCCACTCTTATCTCTCAGAATGAAAGGAATGCGCACACGCACACACACACACACACACACACACACACACACACACACACACACACACACAATCAGAGCAGCTAAATTAAGATGTGTACTGAAGGAGAACATCAAGTGAATGGGCAGTTTAACACCCATCTTCCAGGGGATGTAAGGCTACCTTTAGGGTAAGACACAATGTGTGCCTGTGTGTGCGTGTGTTCATGTGGGGGGGGGGGGGTAACTGCTGACAGAGAATTATCCTATGTACTTGTATCTGCAGG
>JAVQJF010077175.1:0-16101 GCA_036023855.1 Gadopsis marmoratus | reverse complement strand
CCGCAGTTAGGAAAATTACAGCTCCAGCTAGACCTTCATGTGTCAATCAGCTGTGAGTCAAGCCAAGAAAGAACTTGGAGGAACAATCGCTGAATGTGAATGTAACAGTTTTTCATCTTTTTCGGCAGTTTGTATTGCAAGGGCATGATGTGGCGCTGATCGGGCTGGCCAGAGAACAGATGAAGCCCCACAGCCAGCGGCGTCGGATGCTGACTGTTCTAGCATGATCTTATGCGCGAGTGAGTGATTAAGACAGCCCCTGTTTGTGCGTACATGAGCGTGTATACGCGTGTGTGAGACTTTGCATGTTGCTATGGTAACCTGGGTGTAGGTTGGGGTGCCCCATGGAGAACACTTGACACGTATTAGGTAACTCGACAACATCTGTCCCCACGCCTGACTCTGTGTGTGTAAGTTTGTATCTGTGTGTGTAAGTTTGTATCTGAATGTGCATATGTGTGTCTTTTAACCATGGGCAGTACCAAAAAAAAAAAAAAGCACATAAACATGAAGCATGAATTGGCAGATGATTTTGGGACGCTGTCCAGTCCTTTCTGCCTCCCCCCCAATGCTGACGGTCCTGGAGTTATTCCAAGCTTCCCGCTGGCCTGCGTCTGTTGCGGCAGCCTTAATGCCCTGCCTTGCATTAACACACACGCACAGAATAACAAATGTAATTAACTCTCAGCGAGATTTAACCGCGGCAGAAAAAGGGCCAGCGGAGAGAGGCGAGGAAGCGCCACAAAAAAAAGCAACAAAGAGATAGAACGGACGGGGGGGAGAGATTTGGAGATGATGACAGCTGCAGGAAGGAAGGGCAACAACATTGGGGGTGAGAAAGGGGGGAGAGAGCTTACAGGAAAAATGAGAAAGTGAAGAAATTAGCTGGCTGTCAGTGGAGTTCCCCGGAGATAAATGTAGCTGCGTGTGAATAATTTAACCTTAAGGGGAGAGCCCCAGAAGGCTGAGTGGACATGATCCACCCTGTGCACTAATTAGAGTGCTCCCCGTTCCATCCCGTTATTAATAGGCATTAGTGACTGCATGCTTTTTGACTTCACATAATGTCCTCCGTGTTACGAGGAGATTTTTGACAAGCTGCTATTGCTCTCTGCCTGCTGCAGCTCAGAAATCATCACCGCAGGGTCACATGAACTCGTTCACGCTGGTCAGCTCAAAAGGTGGATTTGAATTGAAACGCGTGAGGTTAACAAGAGGGCAATTTCCACTTTTCTGAATGAGAGGACTTCAAAACGCTCAAGTACAGTGAGCCCGGACGCTCCTGCAGGATTCCCTGTACAGTGCAGCACGCAGACACACGCAGGAAAGCAAAGGTGCAAACACAGACACACACGCACACACACACACACACACACACACAGTAATTCGTCCGTCAAATTGCCTTTTCCTTTTAAAAGCGCAAAGAATGTCAAAACCAGTAGAAGCACAAGGGGGCTGAGGGAGCAAGAGGTCACCAGAGCACAGAAAGTCGAGATCAACAAGACAGAGAGTGCCTGAGGTGTGAATGGTAAATGGACTTCACTTATAGAGCGCCTTTCAACCTTTACGGCTCCAAGCGCTTTTACACATTGCTCTTATTCACCCATTGACATTCACCCCCCCCCCCACCTCACCTGTTTCCAGTTGTCGAAAATTATGACTTTGCTGTCCTCGTCATCGACGGTCACTGTGCACTCGTAGCCCTCACCTGCAAGCAAACATCAACACACAGAGTGTAATGAAAAACACCATTAAATACTAGGGGCACTGTATATTGCAATACAAAAATGTGTCATAATTGCAAATTCATTAATTATCTAAAAAGGAAATATCAGTGGCCTTAACTGCTGCCTGGAAATGTTGACAAGTTAATCTAGGTCTTCAAAATGCTCTTGACCTACTCCAGAAACCTTGAATCAGTTTCGTGACCATGTTTAAATTGGGTTATATGGCCAACTGACATGTTTGGAAAATATAATTGGAACTAATTTCAGACATTCGCTCCTTGGGACGTTCTTTTCTATCCATTTTTATACTCCCAATTTAAACGCATTAGACTGGTGACATTCTTTATTTTTTGTGTTATTGACAAATCCCATGAAAAGAAAAGCAACAATGTTTTCCAACTGAAAACTCTTCAACAACAAAAAAGAGCCACAAATAAACATTTATATTATTCAAAAAGACTTGGTAATTTCCTAAAACAGCTGGGCACTGTAGTTTTAAGCAACAGTTACAGGACTAAATAGTGTATTTCTTGTGGACTATTTCCAGTGGTGGATTAATATACATTTTCTGCGATAAGACATTTTTACAGCAGCAGGACGATGTATGTGAGATTGACTCAAAATAATCTATAGTACCCATGCTCGTCGTAATGAAGGGATGTCACCCAGTGCAACGAAGAAGCTCAGTGACATGTTTTGGACGTTAAAGAAGCTCTATGGCATAGAGGAAGAAAATGTATTAGGCAATATTTGCTAATGGGATCAATTCTTTGTTGGTTGTGGTTTGTTCATGGGACTAGTTGACAATAACGATTAATATAGAGCACCACCAGACTGTGCTCCTAAAAAAAATGCTTCAAAAGCTGCATTTTATATGAAAAAGAAAACGAAAATCTATAGTTATAAAGCAAATAAGGTGAAACTTAAAAAGTGGTTCTTGACCATAAACATTGCATTTTGTATTGTACCAAACCGTGAGACTTTGAATACACCCCTAGAAAATACACTACCTATAATTGCATGGCAGCTTTTAAAAGTCTATGTCTGTCTTAAAATACGAGCACACCGAATCTCCTGGCGTTAATCTGTGCTGCCTTTTGCAGGCAATTACTTGATTGGTGAGGCGTTATCCCTCTCACAGAGCTACTATGGTGCTGTGCACCTGTTCAGAACTATCAAAAAGGTGTTGATTAAATAGGTGTTAATTTGTGTTTTTTTACAGTTTGCAATTTTTACAGTAATGAACACTGTATGGCCTGAGTCAGCTCTATGCCTGAGAGAAAGCAGTCCCTCTTAGCGACACCAACTTATCGATTGGCTGGTTGGATGTTTGAGGACCAGAGACAGTTCCACTGACTGGCAGAGGTCAAAGCAGAGGGGAAAGGTTTTTAGTAGCTTTAAAGGGAAATATTATGTTTTTCACTTTCTTGTCGAGACTTAGATGAGAAGATGGATACCGCTCTCATCTGTCCGTTAAATATACAGATACAGCTAGCAGCTGGCGAGCTTAGCTTAGCATAAAGACTGGAAACGGGGGGGAACAACTAACATGGTCCTGACCAAACAAAACACTAAAACCCACTCAACCAATCAATGCCACTGTAATGATTAGGGCTGCCACCTTCAATGTGGAAAATAAGGGACACCCTGCCAGTGGCCCCATGCCCAGGATACACAAATCAAGCAGGGGGGGAGACACTAAATTTCATGCATTCTGGTGAATTTTCTATGCACCGTAACCAGGGCAACAATGCTTGGCTGTCATTCCAGGTGTCATTCTTTTCCACAATATCTGATTCAATACTTCTCCGCTATGTAATTCCAAGCATGGGAAACCGTCGTGTAGGCATTAGACAGGACAAATCGGGTCCCATATTGATATAGTAAGGGACAGTGCATTTTATTTAATACCATATTAAACAGGACAGGTGGCAGCCCTAATTATGATTGTACACTAAACATGTAGTTGATTCAGCTAGCCTGGCTCTGGGACCAGTTGCAAAGAAGTCCAGTACACAACCCCGCCACCGCCCATTAAAAATTGTCGTTTTTACACTTGTCTGTACATATAAGACAAACAAGATATAACATGTTAATTATTTAACTTCTGACGTTCTGGTAGACAGACCGTGTTACCGCTGGACAGAGCCAGGCTAGCTGTTTCCAGTCCAAGCTGACCTGCTGCTACATGAGAATGGTATCAATCTTCTCATCTAACTCTTGGCAAGGAATTGAGACCATTCTACAACTCCACACTGTCTAAATGAAGTTTTCCTGGAGTTTAACCCAGAGACGGGGGTTTCCCAGTCCTAACACAGGTGCACATGCACGCAAAAACACACTCCGCCCATCCCTATCCAAGTCTTTACCACATGTCTCAGAGTCTATAGAGAGGGATCTGTCCGACTGCCCGGCCAACGATAAGGCTAGCGACGACTTGCCCACGCCATTCTGTCCCATTAGCACTATCCTCAATCCCCCGCCGCGGCTGTGGTAAGCTGACTGCGCGGATGACGATTGGCTGAAAGACTCATCCCGAGACACTGCTGTGTCACTGATAGGCAACGTGGCAGGCTCCTCCAAGCCGGGGATCCAATCGCAGTCCTCGGATACGGCCTCTTCCCTCCGCAGCTGGTGTTTGACAGGCAGGGGTGTGCTTCCACGCCGGAGGGGGGGCGCCGTGGTGAGAAACATACTGTACTAGAATGAAATGGAGACAGATAACAAAAAGGCATATGTGTAAGTCTAGAAAGGAGCAATTGGGAAAGACGCATTTTGCATTGTTGTCTACAGGCTGCAGATCCACCTGTAACACTGTCTATTCTGGCAAAATTGGGAGAAGGGTGTTCCCCCGGTGTGTGCCTAATGTGTGTAAAGAGGAGGAAGGCGACAGTGGAGGTGAGTGGAGTGTGAGAGAAAGGTGCTGATGAAAGGATCCCAAAAGACAGCAGGGTTATAAGGACACAGAGAGGAGAAGACAAGAGAAAGCGGAGGAGGTATGTAGAGAAAAAAACAAGGGAGGGCCGGAGGATGGAGTCAGGGGCTGTATACTGTTCAGTGTGTACGTAGTGACTTCAGTGTGGATTAACATGAAAATGGGTCAGAAACATGACGTCTTGATCTCCATTCCCTGTGTTATTCAAAAAAGGGAACGCTTGTCAGCAGTTTTCTCCAGAACAATAGTTTGGCTGAGAAAAGTGTGTGTGTGTGCACTAGCGTGCATTTGCATAACAGTGTGTGTGTCTGCAGCCATAGCAGGTCAACCATTAGACGGCCCCCATCAATATTAATGCGGCAATTAATGTAGCTCCAGCCGCACCCCTGGGCTTCTGTGGCCCACTGTCTGCCTGTGGCACAGCTAAGTACAGTATCGACGCGTAATTAAAAAGGGGATTGACACAATAATAGGAACACAAATCACAGTGAGCTGAACCAACACCTCTGACCCAGTGTCAACAACAACAAGAGATTCCCAACTTGACAGAGTAAGCATTTACCTCAGGGCTGTTGTACTGGACTGCATTAGACTGTCAGGTTGTACAGGTGTACCTAATACCGTGGTAACTGTGTCCGCTGAAGCACAGACTTTAAATTAGCTGAGGATAGCATCAGTACCATTAGATATTGTCTATAAAGCCTATTGAATTGAACTGAAACTGAATAATAATATACTTCAGTCCATTATATGTAGATGTATATATGTATTGTACAGTACAGTATAGTGTAATTTAGTTTGCTATAGTATAATATAGCTTAGTATGGTAAACAGTGGTAGAGTATAGTGCAACGTGGGGATGTGTACTACATGTAGTATAGAATTGTATGGTATGGTATAATGCGTTACGTAGTATACCTGTATGCTGTAGCATATTGCTGTAGTAAAGTGTTCTGTTGTGTAATGTGATGAACTGTATTGTTGGGTAGAGTTGTGTAACATATTGTAGAGTACAGTGCAATGCAGTGTGAGGAAGTATAGTTATCGTACAGCATAGTGGCTGTGCAATGTGATGTACTGCAATATATTACAGTGAGGTGTTGTGTAATGTATTGTTATGTTTTGTATATACTTGTATAGTATAGCAGAGTAGAATTCTATTTCATGAATACTGTCTCACACACACACAGGCTCAGGTAGCATGGCCTTTATTGTCAGCGGTGCTCAGGGGAGACACACAGACTCAGACTGTGAGCTGAGCCGGAGTGTCAGGGGTTAATCTCCTTCTCTCGCCAGGCTGTCGGGAAACTGGGGCAAACAACAGTTCACAATACAAAATTAATACCACAGGCAGCGGGTCTTATTCTTGCTTCGCCTCCCGACCACGCTGACTGCTTCACCATCTGCAGCCTCGTTACGTCTGGGGCACGTTGGATTCTTCCAAACCATGTTACGGCTCATTGCAGCTCAATTTTGGAGCATGAAATAATCTGTGAGGAATGAAACGGTCCGAACGGTCTAAAGGCAGATCGATGGGTCCACCACCTTTCAGCGCTGTGCGCCTGATGCTGACACTTTGCTGCACACAAGCATCACAGCAAACGAACCGTCTTAGAACTATGGCAGGAAATCCGACATAGGGAGCGTGGAAATACTAGTGAGTAGACACACTGCACGCCCCTGTAATAACATCCTAAAGATGCAAAGAGTGTTCCAAATTCAAAGCTGAATTCTTGGAGAGGGAGACAGCAAAGTGCAATGCAATGATAATATGCTATTCTTTAAGATGCACATGAGAGGTGTGTGTGTGTGTAGTCCAGGTGTGTGTGTGTGTGTGTGTGTGTGTGTGTGTAGACATAGGCTACTATGCCGAGGTGGGCTTAATGGAGGTTGAAACCGTGTGTCGCCTTACCTGGTCGGCCATGGTTATATTAATAAGTCTTCTCTTTATGGAACAAGTGCTGCAGGTTGCAACCAGCCTCTGCCCGCCTTGGCTCAAGTCATCCGCGCTGGGCGCAGCACCCGGCGACGCACTCACAGCGGCGGCGGCGGCGACGGACGGCGCACGAACGAGACGCACCACATTTAGTGTAACATGTCGGGCTCGTCCCACTCCGGCGCGTAAAATCCTCTTCCGGCGACTGGAAGGGAGAGAGGCGCGGCGCAAGGGAACCTGCGGGGAGGCACCGCGGGGAGGAGGAGGAGGAGGAGGCTACACCTGCGTCCCCGTTCGGAAGGAGAGGCGCGTCCTGATGGGAAGGAGAAAGGAAGCCATCCGCACGACAAGACATCCCCTCCCGTCCTTTCGGCTTCCACAGCGGCAGGAGACGATCTGCGCTTCTCTCCCCACCTCCAGCTAACACCTGCCTCTCTCTCTCTCTCTCTCTCTCTCTCTCTCTCTCTCTCTATCACTGGGGGTGGGGGGGTGTAGACTGATCTTCCTGTGGGTTGGAGGTGGAGGGCGGGGATGGATGGTCAGGGTGAAGGAGTGCCCCGTCTCCTTCCTCCAGTGTAGATATCAGCTGAGACGCACAGATTCGCCGGTTCGGGCTTCTCCCCTTTCAGGTTCATCCCTGCAGTGACGTGAAGCGGCCGCCAGAGGAGGCAGAGGGGCGAGGTTCGAACTAAGACCACGAGCAAATAAAACAGCATTCGTAAAGACATAGAATAATTGATGATTTTTCACTACGTCTTTTAAGGATAAAGAGACTGATAGACGTTCGGCTGCAAAACCCTGAACATCACATGCTGCGGTCCTGGATTTGGGATATAAGATGTACTTTGAAGAAGAGGACTGGTAGCCCTAGTAGGGCTCTATCAACAGATAATGTACCATTTGCAACATCACAGCATATGAGAAATATATAAAAATTATATATATATATATATATGTTTAAGAAGTCACACAGTCAGTCTTCATCAAGATTGCTGTAAAGGAGAGGTACATTATGATTATACCTCCTCACTGTAACTCAAAATACATTACTTATTTTCCCACCCCTTCTAAAAAATGTTACAATAATAAAAACCTTTGTGTAGCCACCATCTCATTGTCTTAAATGGAATGGCTCATATAGAAACACAATCCTTATGACTATGTATCCATACTTAACATTTACATTTTAAGCTGGTAAAAGACATCAGTTAATCACCGTTGCTGTTGTCTTCATTTTATTTCTACCACAAAACTCCACCAGTAACGTTAACTCTGTAGTCACAAACTGTGGCTCACAGTGAGCGGGTGCACTTGATTACTACCCTGGTGTACGCTGGTGTCACATCAGCTGGGCGGACTTTGCTATCAAATTAATGGTTGGGTCCACTTGATTAGTCTACCTACCCGGTGTATCCAATTTGTTAGAATAACATTGGGTCCACATTGGGTATAATTAGACGCTGAAGAGCTACCACAGCATGTCACTGGAATAAAAAAATAAAATAAAACTGGGGGGATGGGGGTGGGGTGGTTTCTAAAGTCTGAAAAAAATAACCCTGATGACAGAAGACGTAGGCATTTACCAGACAGAGAGCATCTAACAAAAGACGCTACTGAGCTGCATTGTGGGAACTGTAGGATCCATGTTCAAAGAGCTTGACCCAGGATATCTTGGCCACGATTCATTTTTTAATCGGTCTCTTGTGAGTCCCTCAACTTAACAAAAGCGCAATAATTGTTCAATTTGAAATGAGAACATTGATTCTAGCTTTCAGTATATTTAGGTTTATAGAAGTACTCTGCATCAGAAGAAACACATGATTATCAGTCAGAAGGTAAATTACCCATAATTTAAAAAAATTACAAAATCTATGAATTAAAACTCACAAGTACTCGTGCGTATTTGTGAGTCATGACGATGTTTGCAGATATGTGGATAATAATGCAGCATATGGTGTTTTCACATCAAATGAGAATAATTTGGCATCTGCTTTGAACTGTGCAAATCAAAAAGTTATCAAATGCCTCAGAATGAACTTTTGAAATGTTAACCAAACATGAACTATTGAACCAATCTCTGCATCCTTCTATTCAAACTGCCACACAGGTAATATGTGATATCTTTTTCATTTTAAGTGATAAACTCATTCTGTACAGGATTTTTCAATGTTGGTGACAGACAGTGACAGCTGCAGTGCATACCATATGACGACACTGTGTTAGATTCTGGTGTGGGCCCTTTTTTCCATGCCTTATCCATCTATCTCTCCCCATTATTTCTGGCACTTCATGCTGACAAAATGCCCCCCCAAAAATCATGATGGCAGTTTACAGGGCAGGATGTTTGTGAGTGACCTGATGTTTTCCACCCAGCTATCAAGTCCATCAGCAGTGCTGCCAACATAACACCCCTCTGTGACTGTTTGCATTAGCTAACTGGAACTCTCACTGGAAAACTCATTGGTTCAATTTATTTCCAAAACCTCTCTTGCATCTCAGTCCCAGATCATATCTGTCAAATCCGTGAGAAATAACATCAGCTTCCCATAACAAATCAAGTCTGTCCGTCACATTCTGCCCCAGAGTTTAAACTTTATTTGGTCACATCTCACTCCAGTTTACTGCCCGCACTGACTGGACTCTGAAATTATTTTGCTCTATGCTTTTAAGAGTTTCTGTATATTGTAGACTGGTTGACACGTATGCAAACGGTTCTCAGAAGCATAAAAGCAAAAGCTTCCCTATCAGTGACGCATGTGTGCTACTGTTGCTTTTATAGATGTCCTTGTTGTTGATGGGGGAATGCTTTTAATGTCATTAATCTGCAAGCCGAGGTTATGCCTCACAGTGTTTTAATGCTTTCTGTTGCCTTCTGCAAACACTTATCCTTTTTGTCACATCTCCCTGTTCCATTATGAGGGATTTTGCCTCTTCCCATGCATGTTGCAAAACCTATTATTACTGATTGACTTGCTGTGTTAAAGAGACAGTACGTCAAAGACATTGGTGTCCAATCCCAGTACTACCTGGCAGCTGACCTCACTGATGTTTGCAAGCGGAATAAATCCGGCAGGAATGAGAGTGCTCGACTTCGTTCACCTTACAGAAAAAGATTGGCCTCCAAGATTCCAAATTACAGGCCACAGGCAGTGAAATGCTTCTTGCCAATAATGATAAGAAGTCTATTTCTCTGACTGACACTTCTGTTAGTTACATTGTCTTTCAGTGAATTGCAGTGTGACTGTTTAATATTTAATGTCTTTGTAGAGCAATGTGTGTTATAGCCAGTACTCAATAAATCAATACATGAAATCATTCAATTGATTAATTAACTACTTTACTGACCCTACTGTATGTCTTTTTTCATAGTTTTATTGAGGAACTCACTATTCTGATATCCTATATGGTCACATGAGTAAGGAATTAAACGTGCAATAGCACAAGGAGATCAAACAGCATTTAGCAGTAATTAGCCATTAAACCTTCCAGACAAGTGTGTTTTAAAGAATAATTACCTACTTTTCCACTGTTGAATATCATCATCATTTGTTTTATGATGTTCAAGCACCAGCACTATCAACACTCAAGTTTCTTAGAGCTAATTCTCTGTTAACTAAGTCAAAAATAGCTGCATACAATTAAGAACTCACTCAAAAACAAACGTATGCAACAACTAAACTTTAGAGGGTTTAAAGCTACGCTAATTAATATTTCTATATCAACAATGGATCAAATGACAGAAAATCTCAGTTGAATCAGGTATTTTAATTTGAACCAAAGCCACATTCAAATCATAATCAAAAACTATTTAAAGAAAAAAAGAAAAAATACATGGCCAAGTATTGTTCTCCATTGAACTGCAGTTGCTTCTTAAAAGACATAACTTGGTGTCAGATGAAAAATGCATTCACGCAGATTAATAAACGTGTTCTGAAAATTTAGGAAAGATACCATATAAAAAACAGTGTTCCTCCAGACTATTTCCAATTTTACACATAGAGTAGGAGGCCTACTGCTGAGAGGAAGGAGAGTCAATCATGCTGAGTGAGCACGCTGGCCGCTGCTGAATCACTACTCGTCTATAGTTCTTTATATTAAATGGATCCTCCCTGCTGGATTTAAATAGTTTTCAATGACAATGAAGGAACCAACATGCTTTTAAGTCCATGAAGTGGTGTCACACTGAAAGAATCAATACCGCTCCAAAATGCCAAACTAACCGATAAGAGGTCCCTTCCGTTATAAGCGTCTCCTGAATCCCTTCGATATTAATCTCCTCTCAGCCTCACTTTGCAGCCCATTCTGCTCACCGCCACTTGCAGTCTCAGGTGGCTGATCTCAGTGTTGACAAAATCTACAACAGGCACATAAGGACCTCAGTAAACACACTGAAAGGGAAAGGGGAGGATCCTCTGAATGGGGCTGCTGAGCATGACTTATATTTTAACCTTTCACTAATCTGCAGACTTAATTAAGTCTCATCAGGACATCAGAGTTCGCTAGTGCCTTGTACTGTGCAAGAGGATCACAGTGCAGACAGATGACAGAGATAAGTGCTCTCGTTATCCACCAAGATGATATAGAAGAAAAACCGCCTGCTCCCTGCTAATGGAAACACCTCTTGTCTGTCATTACAATGTGCAGCGGTGCAGTCTGGGAGCTGTCGGGAGGTCAAGAGGTAACCAAGGTAGGATTTATGGCTGCCAATATTGTTGGTGTAACGGAATGTTTGATCAATTTTAGGCCATCACGAATGATTAAATATGAGATTAAAGCTAACTTCAACTAATATTGAAGATCCTTGGGGCCGCACCCTTTGAAGGAAAATTATAGCAGATTAATTCATCTCTGTCTCATTAATGGTTTACCATGAACTAGGATGTTTTAATCATTAATTAAAATAATCAAAACAGGGAAACTATTTAAATAATTTATGCCTAAAGGTAATTTGATTAACATTAGGTTAACAACGCCACAAAATGACTGTACTTTGAAGGAAATTTAGGAGTTCTTGATGCAGCAGAAGCTGGCTTCAACACAATATTCAAGCAAAGACAGGCAGGAAAACAAGGTTTATTATATTTCAACAGTAATAAACACATTTTCAATGCTACTTGAATTATTTTGGCCAGTACCTGGCCCAAAGCCATCTTATGGTTCTGGGTCAATATCATAGCCGTGCAGTGCCATCATCCATGATGCAATACGACTGGCTTTGTGCAAGAAGACTCAGCTTGGGAGGTGGAAAAACCAGTTCCAGGTGAACTGGCGATTACCAAAAAGGAAAACCTGTACTGATCTTCTGGTTCAAGCCTCATTGTCCAGAAACAGTCAAAAGGTTTCCTCCATAATTTTGTGTATATATATATGTATATATATATTTTCCAGAGCTGTATATATATATATATATATATATATATATGTCCAACTAGGCAGGCAATCAACAGGGACTCGAGGAAGTTACTGCTCCCAGCCAAGAAATAGCCTGGCACATAATCCAGCGTTATTTTTATGGATTAAAGAAACAACATATAACATCTTAATTAGTTAATTTGAACTAAAAGAAGTGCTGGTATGTTGAATTTGTTAGCTTTGAACAGAGCCAGGCTAACTGTAGATGGTTCCAGTCTTTATGTTAAGCTAAGTTTGCCAGCTGCTAGCTTTAACTTCATATTTAGCAAACAGATATCTGTGAGTGGTATCAATCTTCTCATCTAACTCTCAGCAAGAAAGCCAATAAGCTTATTTTTCAAGATGTTGAACTGTTGCTTTAAATACAAACAAAAGCCCCTGGCCACTCCAAGAACATGACATAACCATTTACATTGTGATATTAAACAGCTCCGGATGCAGATGGGCTCCACTTATTAAGAAGTAATTTTCCCATGAAGTTATCTTCTGATGTGATCCTTTGTGTCAAATCTCTTTAATAAGCACTTCTCCCCATTCAAGCTCAGAACAAAACAAGTCAGCTTCTATTAATGCTTCAAATCAAAGAGACCTCTTTTCACAAGGCTATTAAGATGACATTGAATTCAGATAATGTTACAACGAAGACTTTTACAGGGAGCCAAGCATAGCCCGCTGTGTCCTCCGTGTTTTTGCTCTGCCAGACGGCTTAATAATGGGGTTATGAGGTTGTATTGCTTGTCGTAATCCACTAGATGTAATGTAATGATGTCCTATCTCAAAACAGGCAAAGCTTTGCAAGCTTCATACTGCCAGGACAGTGAGTTGCTTAGTGACTCTGGCGTTGTGATGAGGAATTTAAACCTTCTGTTTTTATGGCACATAATGCATTCCGTTTATGATACACTGTCATCATCTATTTGAGAGGCTCACACACTGTTGCCTGGAGCCTTTTTATACATGTACTGTGGAGGATGTGGCTATTAGCGCATGAGCATCAAAACAAACACAATAGCCCGTTGTAACTCATATTTGGATGTACGGTGTTTGTGATTGCACATGTGAGTAGTATGTCATGGGAATATGTGAATGACCCCCCCCCCCCACAAGTGCTTATGAAAGAAGGAAGGCAGCAGAGCTGGGAGCTGACGCACAGCTGGACGTGACAACAGAAAGTAGAGTGGCGGGTTCCAGCATGGAGCAAGACCCCACCTCCCACAGCAAAGACCCTTGTCTCCACCACGTGCAACCCCATCAAAGTCAATGTTGGTGACCTTGAACAAAGCCATGGTTACTGTGATAACCCAAATGACTACAACAGTGCATAACCTGCAGAAGACAAAGACAGAGCATAGGGTAATTTGTTGTGCAGGAGGATCACATCTGTGCTAGCAATAAAATGTCCAATAAATTCTGCCAGAATACCCCTCAGTGACAGTATCAGGGAAGACACTTTGGCATACAGCAATGCACATCAGATGTTTCTTCAAACATAAATGTCCACAGCCTGAATAGTTGAGAAGATGCTTTGATCACAGAAAACAATATATATATATGTTGTGACTTTGATTAAGACAAGTTTGAAAATGGTGTGGAGTTGAGCATAACGCACCAGAATCTCTGACCAAACTGTCGGCGGTCAAGTTGTATTGTGGGTAACGTAGGTGCCGGATTTTGACGAAGAGGCACAAAGAGGCTGTGGAATAAAAAAGACAGGATCTCTTGTTCTGCTGCATTTCTGCTGATTTTGATCTTTTTTCTTTTCTTTTTTTTAAATAGTCCATCATGAGTCCAATAATGTTATAGGATTGCAAAGCTAAATCTGTAGAGTAGTCCCAAGCCAATTTCTTCCTACCGAAGACATGAAACTTTAAAAATGAGTTATCAAACCAAATGGGCACTGTAGATTAAACACACATTACTTAAACTGGAGGATAATTGGAGATGTGGTGTGGACGGCAAAGGCAAGGCTGTGGCAGGTATTATAGTACAAGGTGTTACTGGGATGAAAGAGATGGAGGACGACTGAGCAGATTGGGAAAAGAAGGACATGGTGCTTAAGAACGTAACAAAGAAAAAAAAAAAAAAAGAAATTGGACCTATTCGACGAAATAGGATTGTTGATGAAGAGGGAAAGGCCGGATGAAGGGAATGAATATGCTGAAGGTGATATAGGGGTCAAGAGGAGAGGATGCAAGAAACAATGTGAGACATTGCAAATGAGATGAGACAGGAGCCACAGAGATGAGAAAGCGAAGGCGTAATAGAGAAAAATATATTTAGGAAGTGAAGAGAATTACAAACTGTGAGACAAGGTTGACAAAATCAGGAATTTAGCGAGACATGCAGAGTTCTGATAGTTTTGTAAACTCATTTTAACAATCAACCCTCTCCCATGTATTATTCATGTCTATAATAGTTGCCGCTCCGTAGGTAATTCGGGAGAATCACCTGCAATTCAAAGCTCACCAGGCCCTTCCTGTGACTGACAAGCCTGATGATTCAGAAGAGACGGTCTAGCCCCCCCCTCTATTCTCTCAGGAGACTTAAGCAACAAACACTCTGACATCAGCAAGCCGACTGCATCACGACACAAGACAACAGACCTCGGTGGGCACATGGCACAGGCAGACGCGTATCACACAGACAGAGGAAGGCAGCTCATTTGTTTCCAGGGAGATAAACACACACAGGGAAAAGTGCAGTCTTTGGTAAATAACAGGCAGTTGACCAGAGTGAAGCCCCGCAAGTAAACAAAACACTTATACCCCATAAGTCAACAAGCCATTTATTTGCTACTAAAGAGATGACTTGGCTACCTATACACTGACATTTGGGATAATTGATTGTACATTAGTGTCTGAGCAGAATGTCCAATATGTGCCTTGGTGCTTCAACAACAAATGCACAAACAGGAAAATACCACTTAATTTCAGAAGCGTTGCGTATGGCTTCATGAATCGATGCAGCTACTCTACCGCATCCCACAAGAGCAGCCTGAACAAAACAAACCACAATACTTTGAAGACGGATTAAACAAAAGGCTCTTTGTAAAACACACCCTGGGAGTTGTCTACTTTGACATGTTATGTTCAACATCATACATTTCTATATGAGCTAAAACATTAGCTGGATAATAGGGTGCCATAGTGATGTTAGAGTCTGCTTTAAATCATTAAATCCACTTTGGGGAAAAGACGCTTATTTGCTGTTTTTCCAAGAGTCAATGGGGAAATCGATGTTAATCAATTGTCTGTCCATTAGTATGCACCTGGAGTTAGACTAGCTTAGCATAAATTTAGGAAGCAGGCAGTAACAGCTAGGGAGAAGAACACCTCTAAAGCTCACTAACACAGTGTATCCGTTTCCCTTGTATAGAGAGAGAAATGTCAAAATTTGTAGGCAATTTAGGGGTGACGTGCTACGTGTTATTTCCTAAAAATTAAAAAACAACACCTTATAATTTCACATTAACAAATATCTAACTTGATATTATTTTTAGCGAAATGGAGACAATGTTTCGTGACCATTAGTGACCATCTAGTTGTAGCTAGCAATAGCTAGTTGTTGGTTCTGCTACGTTGTTGTTTTCCAGAGGAATTTCCTCAAAGTTCTGCTTGACTTAAACCAAATATGAAATCATTAATTTACAATTGCAACATTTATTCTTCAAATATGCTGAATTGTATGCTCACCTGTAGACAAATTGCCTAATGCTGCATGCAGCTGTCCGGCCGTGCACGGACTAAAATACAGTTTGAATTGCTTAGAATTTGATTGGAATTAACTAATTGCTGGCGTACTGCCATTAGGTAGTGTGATGGCCGCATCCACAGCCACGCAGACTATAAGCTACAGTAACCCCCTCAGGAAGTTATATTGAGTTGTTTAATGTTTTCTTGTTTTACCGGCGCTGGGGAGCAAACAGAGCGCCAAGCAATGGAGGCTTGATAAGTAGGAGGGGCCAATTAGGACGGGACCAACTGCCTGGCAACTCAAGGGGGAGAGTGGGAATGTTTAAGTGATTATTTGTAAATATAAGTTGTTTGGAATAACACTTTTGATTTCATTTTGTTATATTTAGTAAATGTTTG
>JAVQJF010077165.1:0-16566 GCA_036023855.1 Gadopsis marmoratus | reverse complement strand
AAAAAAGCAATTGGACTATAAACTAAATAGCAATAGTACTTGTTACTTTTTTGTATAAAACTAATTTAATATTAGACTTTGAAATGCTGCAAAAACTTGCTCATTTTCAAAGTAGTTTTGTGACTGTTGATTAAATGGCCTTATAAATGTTGGCGTTTTTACTATGCCTGCACACAATTTACTGCTTCTTATATAGAAATAAAATTAATATTGAGTTCAACTTATTGCTCCGGCTCACAACAACAGTCTCAGTTTCTCATGTGGCCCCTTGGGAAAATTAATTGCCTACCCCTGCTCTAGCGCAATCCTCTGGACAAAATGTCTACTTTGCACCTACAATATCTTGACACAATCCTGGGGATGACATCCGACTAGGAATGGGCCACCATTTTCAGGTGGACCACTTTTTGGACCACGTGCACAGCAACTGCTTTCAAAAGTAAAATGAAAGGCTGCTCTAATAAAATAGTTAAATCCAAGGTGCATTAGATCGTTAAAGAAGGCAATAAAATGGCTACTCATGTCTTATTTCTTTATCTCTACTCCACAACTACACATAAGGATCAGTGACTGAGCAGATTGTGTTTACAGTACTGCAGTAATAACCTGTGACATTTCCATCTAAACCAATATGTTCTGCTGTTCTCTGTGAGTGGTTGCTTTGACACAGCAGTGATGCAGCTCACAGCATGAAAGCATCTTCAGATTGTTCCCCAATGTGGTCAATTCTTTTCTGCCGCACAGGAAGTGATGGGTTTTAGCATTTAGTGGTTTCTTTGCAATACGTTAGAACAATTCTGGAGTTTTCATGAGCATTGCACAACCTACAACGCAAAGAAGAAGACATCATAGGTCCGTTTGTTTGATTGACTAGAGATTTCTGGGAGGTGCAGTGCAAATGAACCAGCAATCTTCAAATTCTGGATGCGAAGCTCTTCCTGTCCCGAGATAAATAAACAAACCATTTCACCAAGCACAGGACCTAAATTGCACTAAATCCAGCCACATGAAACCTGATCAAATAAGTGTTGTGCATTGTACTGTAATCTGCATGTGTCATGACTCCAATAGTCCTGGTATTTTTAATTTAACCTGATTTTGTTTTACAACTGTGCATATGTGCACAACAAGCTGCTGAAAACCAAACCACTGAACAGCAACTGTGTGCAACAAGTGTGGGATAGCTGTAATGCAGAGGTTTAGACAAATCGCTTTTGTTCTATTGTTTTTCAGGAAGCTTGAGAGTACATTGTGGCTATTATACCATACACCAGAAAAACTGTCAATACTCTTACAGATACTTAGAGGTCATTGAAAAAGATGTATTGTACAATAGGAGGCAGACAATCAGAAGTCATTAGCTATCTCAAAGAGAAAATACAAGAATAAAGCTTTTATAGTATTTGGAGACAATTGTACATGTTATACAAGTTTGGGCCTATAGGACATTTTCAACCCATAACAGAATCCTCAAGTTACAGTCTGCAAGCAGAAAATGTTTCCATATAAAGGACCTGTATACCACCATGTAGGTGACCTTTTTGACCTTTTATAAGAGTCATGTCACTAAGCATACACACATAGAAACTTAAAGACATGAAACTGGGTGAAAGTTCAATATTGGAGACCTGAATAAACTTGGAACTATTAACTAATTAAAGTAAATACACAAGCACATAATAACTAAATATTAATAAGTATACAAACTAATAGGTGATTAACAGGTGAATAAATGATAAGTTATAAGCTTACAGCTAAGTTTACTTTCACACGACTCGTGGTTGGAGAGTGGCGTTACATAGTAGTGGTCATTCTCTAACGAACCATCTCATATGATTGTATGCATGTTAATACACAAGAGCGAGGAGGAATAAAATAATTAATTAATTTAGCATTGGAGTTTAGTGAGGCACATGACCGCCAACTTAGAACCTGGTTCTGCCCGAAGGTCTCTGCCCGTTAAAAGAGAGTTTTTCCTTGCCACTGTCGCCTAGTGCTGCCCATGGTGGGAATTGTTGGGCCTCCATAAATAATATTCTAAAGACAACAGTCTAAACCAGCTCTATTTGAAAAGTGCCCCGAGATAGTTGAGTTGGAGCTGTGTAAATAAAATTTAATTGAATCCGAGTACGTCGCCAACCTGGAACAGGATCCAAAATGAAATTGGCCTAACCACAGGTATAACTAATAACATTAATGACAGAACAGGTGCAATTGCTATCACCACAGACCGCACATATTGTGACTAATAACATTAACATCAGCACAAATGTGACTAGTAACATTATTGATTGTACAGGTGTAACTAAAAGCACAGATTATAGCAGCGATATAGTTTCTAACCAATAACGTCCATCATAGCACAGATGGCCTTTAACTTAGCACAGGTTTAACTAAAAGCATTAGTGATGGCACAGATAGCCTGTTAATAATAGCAATTATTACAAGTAATTACCAACATCAGTGATAACGCAGATGTAAAAAAAAATGATGTTAACGATAGCACAAGTATATCTAATGACATTAATGATAGCAGAGTTGTAATGGATAATCTCCACTCTTTTCAGTTTTGGTCTACACCACACTTTTCTCCTGTATTTGACTCTTCTCGCCTGCATTCTACTCAGCTCTTTTCTCCTTTTCCTTGAATCTAGTCTGTTTCACTGCGTATCAAGTTGGAGGACATGTGATCAGTCAGCTGAGTGAATTTGTGGACAGTAAAATACACAGCATCAATGTCGGCGCCCACCATGCTTAAGTATATCCACTTTCAATGTTTTATCATAGTTACACTATTCATCTCGTGCTCTATTAATTTAGTGGGATTAAGGGATTAAGTCAGTTTGTCCTCCCCTATATTTAGTACCAGCAATAACTGCCTGTTGTCATGTTTTTCAATCACCAACAGAAACAAGCAGACAAAAAGAAAGCTGTGTTTTTTTGGTTTTTCCCCCCATAGGTAACAACTGAAATCTGCAAAATTTAATAATCACCACAATCTGGTTTGTTGCTTCTCAATCTAATTAAGGGTTTGCTTGTGTGACGTTTTCTGATACCATTTTAGACCTCTGTGGTGGGCTGTTACATAGAAATGGTGATATAAGCTATTGTTTTATTACACATTTGTCATGCGATTGTATAGGAAATCTGCTACAGTCCCACATGGCCTCCATGCTTAAGGTAGAGAAATTGATCCAGTGTCTCCACAGGAGCAACACTGCTTCATTTCATCAACAATTTAGTTTTTAAATCTCCGGAGTCTCCAAATAATATAGATTTAGGTCAAATTAAGCTTCTTTCCTTCAGAAACTCTGCTCTTTAATTTCCTCTTTAGATACTTTAAGTTGACAAAGCATTGTGCATAGTCTTGTTCCATGTCGCTACATAATATTTACGCTGAGTGGAATACTCGAATCCAAGACTTGGGATTTCCCAATTTAAAATAAACGTTCAGTGTTCATCATGACATGTGGCAGTTTACAAGGATTAAACTAACAATGTGTTTTGCTTTCATGTCATCAATGACATGTGAACAGTCAACATCTCACTTTGGCATTAATCTCTTTAGTTAATCACTGCCTGGTGGGACTTGGGAATAGAAATCTTTTCACCTTTGACAGCTATCACAGTAAATGGTTCATCCAATAATTCCCAAAAGACAACTTTTACTACCCCGGTTTGTTCACATGGACAGCTTTTAAACTTAGAAATGGACAGCGATGAATGTCAGTTGTGGCAATGGTGTCACAAATAAATGTTATAATATATAGTATAAATTACAATCTGGAATAAAAAAATAATTATGAATCATCATATTTTTTTGCCTTTGATTGTCTTGTCTTCTGTGCCGTTCATGCATCCAAATATTAGAAATAGCATACGACTCCTGTAGTTCTTCAGAATTCTCTCTGTCTTACTCACTTGAACTCAAGTGTCTCTCTGTGCCTTTATTTGGTGCCACCTGAGTTCAATATTTCAAATAAACTGTTGAAAACATGCATGAGGATGCCCAGAGACGGTGAGAGGAATTAGTCTTAGTTGAGCGTAGGTGTGTCCAACAACTATACAAGAAAATATTTGATTTTTATTTTAGCCAAAGTGCCCCGTGTCGGCAAATACACATTGCTGATGTACTGTTACATTCATTCATTATCCATACCGCTTATCCCGAAGGGTCGCTGGGTGCTGGAGCCAATCCCAACATAAATAAAACCACATCATTTCCAATTTTTTTTCAGTGCTATAATTTTAATGTTAAGTATTCAGTGGGGACTACATTTCATAGTAGGGTATTGAGATCCTACTTTAAGGTTCAAATTATTACCGCTATTATTTGCTACTATAAAATATAATAAGTGACAGTTCTGCGACAGATGTGAAGTTGGTCATGCTCATGTCCTTCTCCGTGGTTCATTCCCGTTACACTTACTACCCACAGGAAATGGTTTATATACCACACCGTCCACAAAGTAACTGTTAACAGTTTTACATCCCTGTAGTCTGATCCTGGTTCAGCTGCCTGCTACGTTCTGTGTTACTGTTGCAGACTTAAGATATTGGAAAGGTTAAGTTAATGAAAATACTCTACTAAACAATGCCTTTATCGTGCACAACCCCCACCCCACCCCACACAGGAACATCTGTGTATTCCACTGTGAATAGACAGAAGGGCTTTTTATACGTCTAATATGTCACATGCCATGACACAAACACTAAAGGTGTCACTTCAACAACTACCGTTGTGTTTGTCAATTGCATGCTTCACAGAGAGATGAGATTAATAGATTTCAATGTTTAAATATGTTTTAGTCAAGATTAAAATGACTTTGTCTTTTAGAGCATTCATACTCCAAAGTTAGATCAAATGTTACCTCATTATTGAGAAAGTAGGCTATGACAAATTAAAACGAAGCTGGGGTTTTCTAAGTGGTATTTTTCAGACAATTAGCCAGGGTGGTGTTTTGGGCAAGTAGGTGGGTCATGTCATGTTACCACATAATTACAGAGGATACATAAACATGGCATTTTTAAAGTCTTACCATCAATAAAATGTGTCTTTTTCTTTTAATGTCTGAAAGGCAACGGCTCGGTTTCATTACCACAGGGAAACAAACGGGCTCATTTTGAAAAGCAAAAATGACATTAGTATTTACACAAATATGCACACATGCCAGACTCAAATATTTACATGCAACCTGTTATAAGTCATGAAAGAGGAAACGCCTCTTACACGTGAGCAGGAAGAGACATTTATCACCACACAGACATTTCACATCCAGTGAACCCTGCAGCTAATGGTTGTTTTCTAACATCTTATATGCTTTACATGGCACCGTTAAAATTACACTATTTTCCCTCTGCAGTTTTAATCAGTTTTCATATAATACCGTTTAAACAGAAGGTTTTTCTTTTCTTCTAAGCAGTGCAAAGGGGCTCCCATCACAGTGTGTCAGACTTCCAGTCCAGGTCACAAGCCACGTTCCAAAAGTGTTCAGTTATATCTAATGGCGTGTCCCTGGGTGATAATTAAATATATCAAACATCAAAGAAACCTGGCCTGACAATTTCAGCTGTAAATGTTGTTCAGTGCATTGGTTTCATTCTTCACATCAGTTTCCTAAAGGATATGGCTGATGTTATTCTGCATTTTCCTTATTGTCAACAAAGCTGATGAAAAACACATAACCAGCGACATGTTAATGCTCGTTGCTCTCAGTCCCAAGCCCATTGGTTCCCCAAAAAATAATGTTAATCTTTTAAAAATGACTCACAAATACTCACATTTTATTAAAAAATAAATAAAAAGAGGTTTAACCAATTCCTAAAACAGCTGGGCACTGTAGTTTTCAAGCCATCGTTACTCAAACGGAGGTAAATTGTTAATTTGATGAGGACTATTTTCAGCGGCGGATTAATAGACATAGGTGCTCTAAAGAGTATTTATGGCAGCAGGGTGGAAATAAACCGTGGTTCATGGTAATGAAGGAACATGTCACCCATTGCAAGGATGTGCTGCAACAACTGAGCTCCATGGCACAGTGGAATAAGCTACCAGGCCCCGGCTATAAAACAATACTTGTTGGTAGAATAAATTAATTGTTGCTTCTGGTTTGGCCTCTTTCACTGTAGCACTACTGTGTCAGAAGGATTCAGTAGAAAACAACAGCCGTGAGCCTCCCGCTTTCCTACAGAACATCACCACTATCATGAGACTGAGCATGACAGGAAATTCATGACCAGCTTATGTCCCCGCAGGTCGGCCACTCGGGCCCCAGATAACAAGCTGTCTGGATGATGCAGCTGAGTGCAACGACACGCCAACAGTTATCAACTTGTAGAAAAGGGTGTGATCACATTCCTCATGTATGCACCATTCGCATTTCCCTGTTAAAACTCTTTTTTTGTTTTTGCCTCTACATCTGTACACAAACCCTCCCTGTCTCTCCACCAGTTCACCCCGCAGCCTGTCACATGCCTACAAAAGTCTGCAAACAGCTCTGAAATGTACTCGCCTAACAAACATCCTGCTGAGCATTTGAGTCTCTGAGCTCCTTACCTCTCAGTGGTTCCTCAGCTGATTCAACAGTGCGAGATCCTGAGGGAGATACGAGCCGTCTGGAACAGCTGACCAGCAGCTCTGCGTCTACATCCACCGACTGACTGACTGAAGGAGTGACTGAGTGGGAGGCTGTATCACTGGATGACTTACTACCGTTCAGCTGGAGGCAGCAGGGCAGGAAGCCACTCCCCCCACCGACCAACTGACTCACTGCCTGGCTGGAGGGATGGACGGCTGGTTTAATAGCTTAGCCTTGCTGGCTGTCTTGGTGGTTATTTTGCTGACTGAATTGCTGCCTGATGAACTGAATGCAAGAACGACCAACTGACTGACTGAATATCTACCCAACTGACTGACTCAATAACTGACCGACTAACCAACTAAATGACTGACAGACCAACTGGCCAACTTTGTAACTGGCTAAATGATCAACAGACTATCTGGCCAACCAACATCTTCAACAAAAAGACTGGTCAACAGAAATCACTAATCGAATAACTGACCGACTGAACGATTAACTGGCTGGTTAAGTGATTAACTCATTGATAAATTGCCAGACTGACTAACTCACCAACTAACTGACTAATTAGCTAAATAACCAACAAACTGAAAAATGTAAATCAATGACTAGCTTCCAAACTGATTAATTGACCGACTGACCAACTAACTAAAAACACTCTTTCACCAACTAAATAACTGACCATTCAAATGACCGACAAACTGATTTTCTGACTAACAAAGATTTGTTGACCAACTATGTAAATAGCCGACTGGCTTTTCCGTTCTTCCTTCCTTCAGTTTGTCCTCTGTCTCTATCTCTCTCGCCGTCTCTCTGTGTAATGCGAGGGTGAGGCCGAGCTACAGTAGGTCAGCTCTGGACACACACACATCTGGTTTCCTCCACCAGCATGACCTGAGGCTGCCCTGCTCTGCACTTACTGAGGCTGCGTGTGTGTGTTTGTGTAATCAGCAGTGGAAAAACAGGAAGTGGGTAAGAAATGATACAGGACAGCCCCAGGTAAATTCTGGAATGGGGGAAATGCATTCAGTTTTTTATCGCTCATCCAAAGCCCAACACAACGTGGTCCGTCACAGGCTGCAAAACTGACCGCAACTTCAAAATAGGTTGAGAATAAACTAAAAATAAACATTGTTAACTGATGTTTGCTCAGTGGAGCAGTGGGCGGAGCGTCTGGTTTTCCCACTGTAGTATTCTATTTTAAATTAAGTTGACTTTTCATGGGAGACTCAATCATTTCTCATCACAAAAAAACAAAAGTGTCCTGGATGGTTCAGCTGCTACATCAGTTTCAGTAAATGGCTAAAATTTGCTACAGGGTTATGCAGTTTTAATTAGATAAACTTCAAGCATGCCAGCTTGAGGTTTAATTAAAATAACATAAGCAGTTGGCAAGCTCGGTTGCTAACAGGACGATAGTTCATTACACACACTCCATAAAAGTGGATAGTGCAATGCAGCTAATCAGCTAGGATAGCTTCCTCCATGTTGGACTCTGCAGCTCTTCCCTTCCTTCAGAGGTCAGCAACGTGAAGACAGCTTGCTAGTCAATAGCACAAATTCAACACAACAACATTTGTGCGGATTTACTTCCCCTCCCGTGAGCAAATGCATTGGTTGCAGCGATACCATTAAAATGAACCGATTTCACTGCTACATTTCGCACTTTTAAATGCTGGTGTGGCCAGGCCTTTATTAGGCTACATACTGTAGACCCAGGAGGAGAAACCAAATTCTACAGACTGACAGCAAGTCACGTAGCAATTCTTGAACCCTAAGTGATAAGGTAATTTCGCTGGTATCACAAAACTAATGAAGAAATGAACACAGGAAGTGCCAAAGTCCATTTAGTAGGGTAGAGCACACCTCTGTAAATCCTTTCTTTTCTGATGTATCTTGGGAAATCATTTAATTCATGTGGTGACACACATAGATGCTACCACGGTGACCAAATGATCTTGCATAATTATGGGAGATCGCTTCATTGACAAATCCTATGATCAGCAGATGGATCATGTACATTTTACGTGCAGCCTTTGATATTGTATTTTCTATACTACATGTCACATTTACTACCAAAAAACAGCAGCCTGAGATTTTTTGTGTGTCCATATTTTAGCTTCCTACCAGTGATACAACTGGGAAAGTGTGTGTCCGTAACTACTGGGTAGCTTTTAGCTTAAGAAAAATATGCTTCCTCCGACTTGCATGCACTTTTTGAAAGAAATGAGAGAAATTACAGGCTAAACGTGCGCAACTGCAGATATATTACTTAAAGAAAGAAAGAAAATATCTCCTGTCCTCTCGCAGCTGGTTAAGAGTCTACATGTGTCCAGGCAGCAAAGCATCATGCAGCTCATGTTGGTGACCTTTAGGTGGCCTTTAATGTCACCTAACCACAACACAGACAGTTACCATGACAAAACAAGATCCATCACTGGCTCTGCAAGGAAACACTGATGGCAAGAGACAATACACAGTTGCATCAAAATGTATTCATTTCTCTCTGTTCTTGTCTTTTCATTAAGATGATACCAGGTTTGATCTGGGTGTCAGAAACAGAGAATGTCTCCCATTATCCAGAATACTTTTTCGGCTGGTGATTATTCACTTGGGTGGGGCTACAGGCACCGACAGCTTCTGCTTACACTACTATGTTGTCGTCTAGCTTGGTGCACCAAGCTTTGACTTCAACTATAGGTGACCGTTACATTTACTCAGCACTGGTCTCTTTTCTCACAGAGGAGAAGAATCCTCTAGAAAACAGAACAAAAAAATAAATCAAATCGCCATTTTCAAATCAACATAAATGCTGAAGGTACTTTCATTCCCATTTTTCACAAACATGACTAAAATATTGTCTTGGCTTGGTTGTTACATTTGGCTAGAGGCCCTTTCAGACACAAGGCAACAACGGCACCACTGTCCTCTGAAACCTATTCTCTCCAATGGCTTTCCAACGATGATTTTTTTCTTAATGTCAATCAAATCACTGTGACCAATACCCGCGTGGCCAATAAAAACAAGGCACGGGGTCAAAATGGAGGAAAAGCTAATATTATGTGTGTCTGAATTCCCTGAATTGTACAGCACAAGTTTACACTGATGTGGAAACCTCAGGAGGAAAGCCCTAATTTGACAGCTTGCCTACTCAGCCAATCACTCATGAATCCCAGTGTTTCATTGGTTTTAGAGCGATGTCTTCTGCACTCTTTTTACATTTACTTGTATTAAATGAGAGGAAACTAGCTTTGAATTAGTGTCTACTGTATGGCTGGGGCAGCACCCATTAGGAAAGAAAATATAAAATAGGTTATTTTTTGCAGTTGATTTCATTAAGTTTAACTCTATTTGGTTATATTCAAATGCTTAAATAATTTATTACACTTGCTGACTGACTTAAACTTTATGGCTAGTGGGAAAACTAGTCTTGGCCTAAAACATCCTTAATACAAGGTATTGGAGGCAGTTTAGTTTGTTATCAGTTAGTCGGTGGAAGTAGTGACAAGATTCATAGCAACGCTGGCCAACAGCATCATCCCTATGGTACAGTCATGTCTAAATCAGAATCCATGGGCCGATGGATCCATATGTGCTGCTTTGGGCGGACGTGCGGTTGCCTGCGGCTCAGGACTTGCTGTCGGACATGTTAAGGAATACAAGGTGCCGTCTATTATTGCAGATATAGAGACAAATAAATCCTTGAGTCTCATGACCTATGTGATAATAGTGAAACAGAGCAGAGACAAGGATTACATTGCCTCTATATGATCACGACATTCCACGCTCAAGTCACATCATAAACTAAACCATCTCCACGACACCTAAAAAACGTATGAATGAAATGAAAATAATCACAGTTGCAGTCCTTATTAAAAATGAAGCTAAATGTTGCAGGCATCATAACGTTACCATTAATAACTGTTAATTTGTAGAAAAGCCTCGTTTCCCATTTAATCCTGACATGACTGTCACTGTAAGTAGAAGGTTTGCTAAGTAAAAAGCATAATTCGTTGAAACGGCAGTCAGTCCGTCACTGAATGAATATGGTTGGGGCCAACGTGGTGGCGTCAGCAGCTAACATCACGCCATGTCATGGATAGTTCAGTCTTTCATTCTGGTCCACATGATTTGTTTAATAGGAAAATGCAGAGGCGTGAAAGGCCACTGGACCAAACAATGGATTTACTGAGATAACACAACCACTCACATCACAGACTTTGAATAGGGCACACTGTTTTCTTTCTTCTGTGCTAAAGTCCTTATAGAGACATTATACACGTGTCCGTGTGTTTCCTTCCACCAGATCAGCATCAACAGCGGCACCAAAGGCTGCCCCCGATGCAGAGGTGCTTGGAAATATTTACAACCACTCAACCTCTGTTGGCTGAACGTGAAAAAGGGCAACGGGGTCTAAACTAATCTGCCAAGACTTTGACATTAAACATTAACATGCTGGGACAGCAATTCCCACAATTCCCAGTGAACCAGAGAGAACCAGAGAGCACAAATTAGTTGTGTTAATATATTGGATAGGTCTCACAGGTACAGAACAAAGATGCACAACTGGCGTAGAGATGTAAATTAGTTCAAGGGAGTACTAATGCTCACAGCAAACACACACACACAGCTAGCATCAATCTAACAGGGTCCACTGGTCATATAACAGTAATTGCTGCTATCAATTTTGAATGTGAATGGTGGTAATGCTGTGTGTCTTTCTGCATATGTGTGTGTCACCATACTAGATAACTGTCGATAGTAAGAACAGTCTGACACAGGACAAACACTGTGTGGCCTGAAAGAAATTCCTGTAGACAATAATCTGAAAAGTGGTGGCTACTCCCAACTGTTTTTTAGGTTAAAATAAAAACTGAATGTATATTTTTATATATACAACCTATGTTACTCTACGAAAAATGTATTATTCTGCCACGCTTTTACTAAACTATTTTCACATTTTTCAACATAGAATTTTCATTAAAACGTCAAAATATTCAGCTCAATTAGGAATTATGAGCCATTGCTTTTCTCATTCATAACGTTCATACCGTCTAACATAGTCAAGGTTTTCCAGGAAAAATTCCCCTTTTCAAATGGATGGATGAAGTGTTCATTCTTCATCATGGTTTTTCAACTCTTTTCTATTCACTCAAACTTTCACCTAAAAAGCCATTAGGAATATTAAAAATATTAAACTTTCTTTCAAAGTTTGTTATAATAGGAGTCAATGAGAAAATCATTCTTCCCAGACATTCATGCATGCACGTAGAAACTCCATTCCAACTTTGAAATGTTCACACAACAATCTCCCATTAATTCAACATTTTCATGTCGTACGTTTTACACTGTCACAATTTAAGTTTCATGAATTTTTCAGCCCTTCTGAGAGTTTTACGCAAGTGTGTATGTGGTGGAATGTTCACAGCTACAGTGGGTGACATCATCACTAGAGTGGAGGACAGCTGTAAAAATTTAAACATTTCTAATACAATTGCTCTCATCTCCACAAATTTCACTGTTCATACATCATTTTAACATTAGGGTGTAGACAAACATGTCCTGATTCAGATGATGTAACTATTTCAGTCATAAGACATACAGATTTTTGAACTTAAAATGATATTTTTGCTCCCACAGTCCCACAGAGGACTTTTGAAACTGTGATTTCTCGGCATCTTCATGTTCAGCAATGCCTTCTGGTGCCGACTGTGAGGTCATCTCACAGATGCAACCCGACGGTGTCTTTTCTTAATCGTTTACAGGTTTCTCTCTCTGTCTCAATGGCTGAGCACCTTCAGGCACCAGACAGCAACACACAGCTGATCTTGATTAGCTGATTAAACTTCTATCAGTTTGTTTCTCTGTTCTGATTGGTAGATGCATGTTGAGCTATTTTTAGTAGTCGTGTCCTCTGTCCTTTTTAATTGTTAATAAATTCAAACTTACTTCTGTCTCTCTCTCAAACACACAGTAATACACTAAGTTCTTATTCAGACAGAATGAGATGCTGCGGCGAAAACAACGGTTTTCCCCATTCATTTAAACGGAGGTGCTGCGTTCAGGCTGTGGCTCATAATTTTTTCAATAGCAGCTATGGTCTTTGCGTTATAACCAGGACTGTGAGAGCTTTAGTCTCCTTTAAATTAACTGTATGACCTGTCTAAGTTACAGTATGTCCCTGCCCCCACCACTCCCTCAGGGTGCCACAGTCACCATAGTGAGCAGTGTGTGTGCATGTCACTTACAGAAGGTAATCTCAGCGCTCAAATCATCAACCTTTAAACCTTATAGTATAGTAGATACACATACATCAATCAGCCATAACATAATATTACCACTGACAGGTGAAGTGAAGAACACCGATTATCTCGTTGCCATGGCACCTGTCAATGGGGGGATATATTAGGCAGCAGGTTAAAATTTTGTCCTCCACGTTGTTGTGTTGAAGCAGGAAAAATGGGCAAGTGTAAAGATGTGAGTGACTTTGACAAGGGCCAGATTGGGATGGCTAGACGACTGGGTCAGTGCATCTCCAAACCTGCAGCTCTTGTGGGGTGTTCCCGGTCTGCAGTGGTCAGTACCTACCAAGAGCGGTCCACGGATGGAAAACCAGTGAATCAGCAACAGGGTCATGGGTGGCAAGGCTCACTGACGCACGTAGGGAGAAAAGGCTGGCCGGTGTGGTCCAATCCAACAGAAGAGCTTCTGTAGCTCAAACTGCTGAAAAAGTTAATGCTGGTTCACATAGTGCATCACAGTTTGTTGCATATGGGGCTGTGGAGCCGCAGAGCGGTCATAATGTCTTAATGTTATGGCTGATCGGAGTACATGCATAAATGTGTGTCCCAGCAGGTACACGTACACACACACAAACAAACTGTTTATTCTATATCTGTGGACACACACACACACAAATCTACACACATCCCAACAAGGTAACAGGAGCTCACAATGACCACACTGGTGGAAGCCAGATTTTCACAATAAAAGCCCCCACATGGTAACAGGCCTGGGGGGCAAAATAAAAGCCCACAGATGACAGACAGAAGCAAACAGTGTCCACAGACTAGGCTGGAAAGTATAGGAACTCAGATAGGGGCCAGCCAGGACTCAGACATCCGTTAAACACTTTTTCAAGGTTGATCTACTTAGTCATACTTTAAACTACAAAAGCCATTCAAACCTTAAAATGTTCATACTAATTAGACCAAAATTTTCCTAGTCTTCAAACTCCTTTTCTACACTTCTCCAACTCACATCTAGTCATTCATAACACGTTCCACATCTTTCTTACATTATGACGTTTATTCAGCTTTTAAAACCAATTCATATGTTGCATCCTTCATCCTGTTCCCATTTATCAAACCATTCATAGTTCTGCAAATGCCACTTCAAATAAGTCATTACCATTTTTCAGTATTATTCAACAGTTAAAGCCAGCTATTCAGTTTAGCATCAGCATCAGTCTTTCAACAATCCTTGCAATATAATTCAATTTTATTTATATACCACCATATCACAACAAAGTTATCTCATAGTACTTGTTCATATAGAGCAGACCCAAAAATTCCCACCATGAGCAACCGTGACAGTGGCAAGTGGCAAGGAAATCTGCCTTTTAACAGGCAGAAACCTCAAGCAGAACCAAACTCTGGGTGGGCATCTGCCTCGACCATTTGGGTTAGGCTGGTTCGAGTCGAGCGAGAACACACAGCAGCACAGTACAGTTCCACATACAGATGTAAAGCAATGGTAGTTACAATGGTACTTATTTTGACACAAACAAAAATAGTAGTAGCAATACAATAATAGTAATTCAAATAACATCTGCATACAATACATAACATCTGCAGTAACAACAGTAAGGTCTCAGTTGAAGTGATGGTGGAAAAAGAGAAGTCAGTCATGCAGATTCCATTACAGCCCTGTTAAAAAAAAAAAAGGAGGAATGTCCTCTCCCATTTAAAACTGTTTATACAGGGACAGACAGTCAGACAGGAACACTGCAACCAAGTCTTTCTCCTAAGAGGAAGTGGACAGCTTGTAAGTGAAAGGTCAAAGGTAACCCCTCAGCACTAAGACAAAGCTGTTTCTAAAGCTGGAGAATAGTAGGGATATTTACGGTTCATACACTATTTGGTACTTTTGTTTTGACTGGAGTGTACTGGTAAAAACTGAATTTCATTAAGTTCAAATAATCATTTATAGCGCACAAAATCAATTCAAAGAACCATTCAGGATAAAACAGTATAAAATAAGTTATAATAATATAGATACAGACAGACAGCATGCACACATATACAAACAACAAAACACACACAATTTGGAGAAAAAAAGCTTTCCTGTGATCTGATGAATCTGCCAGCAGCATGTCAGTCTGCACAAATCTTCACAGTCCTCAGAGGATGAATATTTATGACTTTGTTGAACCCTTGACTTTTCCTTTAGCACCACCGTGAGGCTGACAATTTTGTTCGATGTGAAACGTCTCCACAACTATTTGAATTGTTTTTAAATAGCGATTAAATATTGCGCACAGATTCATGCTCCCTTCAGGATGAATTGTAAGTCCTCTGGTGAACCCCTGGCTTTTAATTTAGCTGCACAATGAGGTTATTCCCAAAGCGCTGGTTTATAACATAATTTCTACAAAACCAGTGGCATTCCCTGAGGCTGACCTCAGCTGTACTTAGCTAATTAGTCGGCATGCTAACACCCTAAACTCAGACAGGAAACATGGTGAACATTACCCTCCTAAATATCATCATGTTAACATTCTTGTTGTGAGCATGTTGGCATGCCGACATTAGCATTGTACACCCTCACAGAGCTGCTGGCGTAGCTGTAGACTGTTTAATCTTGTTACTTGGTCAGCAGTGATAAGGGACTGGGACTCCATTTACTGTACCGTATGTACAGACCTGCTGCTTCCAAACCTTGACCCAACACTAGGATCTCAGTCATTTTTCTGTTCAACAGCAGGACGTTTTGTGACATCCAGAGTTGGATGTTGTTCAAGCAGTTCTACAGCAAAGTGTTATCACGAGGAGTTTGCCATCTTGTCACAATCTATGATAACATATCTTGCGGTCACTGAGATGGATTTCTGATATTAGGAAAGGCTCAACTCTAAGTCAGTGAAGTTAATTTGTGCATTTCAGCTTGATTACGTAACCTCTGAAATTTGACGTCCTGCATGAGGCCAACATGCTGATTCTGAACACAAAAGCTTCTCACAAACCGAGGACAAGAGGTATTCATTGTTCAGGCACACCAGGGCAAAATGTGACTCAGCGAGCGCTCACATTGTTGTTTCCTGTCAGCACAATAATCAGCAGTCGACCAACAACGGTCGCCACATTGTAGCTCGAGTGCTGATCATCAAGTAATTATGTCACGCTCGTCACAGGCCATGGTGATGCTGTCAAGTCAGCAGAAATGGCAGTTGCTTACCCAATGACCACATTCTGTTTTCTTTTAGCTTAATGGAGATGAATTAATTAATTTGTATTTATTCATTTAGAAGTGCATTGGAAAGTTTCATTACAAAGCAAGAAAACAATTTGAAGGAACACAGGAATGAAAATTATCCTAGTGTGCACTGTTACTCTTAATATTTCTGATGATTTTAGCACTTTGAAGGGTGAACGTGAAAAGCCCGGTGTCCGTCATTCCATTTTCCACGGTTGCTTACTATAAAAATGCTTGCACATGTCACATAAATTTGGTATGCACATTCATGGTTCCCAAAGTATGAATCCTAAAGACATTGGTGATCCCCTGACTTTTCATCTAGCACCAACATTTGGTCAAAATTTAAATATGTCCAATTCTTTATCTATATAATAGTTTTCCTTCCTTTGCAATTCAATTCAATTTTATTTATATAGCGCTATATCATAACAGAGTTATCTCATAGCACTTGTTAATATAGAGCAAGTCTAAACCAACTCTATATGTATAGATCCAACAATTCCACAATGAG
>JAVQJF010077163.1:0-14848 GCA_036023855.1 Gadopsis marmoratus | reverse complement strand
TCTGTGATGTTTAGTTAGATTAACACTCCCACCAGTAGGTGTCAGTATGATGAGGATGACAGCATAAAAATATACATAGGAAGTCGTGAGACAGATATGTAGAGACTGGAGATGGTCATCATAAGAAATAAAGAGTTCTTAAAATAAAGGACTAAGTTCGTCATTGGAACAGAACAAAACACTGTCTAGGAGCTCCTTCCCTCGTCACACTCATTACTTGTCAAACCAGTCACAGTGGAAAACTGATATTCCCTGTTGGACAGTGATGCTTATTCACTCTCACAACACAAACAACAACTCAATCGTAGGTGCTTGAGTTTCCAAAAGGTTTCTTGGAATGCTTCAGACCTGGTAATGGTTAAGTCTGGCGCTCAGCTTTCATCTGTGGAAGTGACGACATATTTCTCTCTGATGTTATGTCAGACAATTTTCTGCTTGTAATTACTGCGTGAAACCTGCTTTGAATTAGGGTCCTTTGGGGGGAAATGGTAGGCTATAATATTGGCATGCTGATCTGTGTGAGCACACATGAAACATTCTAACAAGTGTTACTGCAGCACAGCGCTAACCTCCAAACATCGGGCTGCAGAAATTAAGTCTATTGTTGTGTCCTCTTTGAATCAACATCTGTTTGCAATCTGAGCAACAGTCTTGGCTACTGGATGGAGACACCGTGTGTTTTTTAAATTCAGCCAAAAAAAGAGAAATGATCTAACAAAAGCCAATCTGTTGGGAAGTGAGTGCAGATATATCATTTTATATATGCCATGTCTGTGAAAAGGCAATATGAGAAAAGCCATCAGTTTGCCAGGCAGTGTGTATATTCCACTGCCTCCTGCCTGTGTTTGACAAACATTTAATTCTAAATACGAGAACAATTAAAACCCTGACATGAGAAGATGTGGCTTCATTCCTGTCTCCTTTTCCTCCTTAACTCCTCAATGCTTTATAATGTTTATTTGTCCAATTTATTCCGTGATTTAAATTTTTATAAGAGCTTTAAAACAGAGTCACTAATGTTTAGATAATCAGTGTGTAAAGAGGATGGATGTGTGTGTGATGTGCAGTCACTGTAGAAATTCATTAATTCATGTCTGTAATTCATTCAAAAGTTCTGTGATGAGCCAAACACTAAAGGTTTTCCTTTGCAGTCAGGAAACGCTGAGGCTGGGAAAGCCATCAGGCCCAAATGCTCCAACAAACCCACACATCCTAGTCTTCTTCTGTCCACATAAGCAACGTCAGATAGATCACCTAAATGAGTGAGAATTGGGTATGGTCACCTTTTTAATCACATTGGGTACATCTGTTCAGGCAGCTTCTTTGCCTCAGAAAGCCAAATCACTTTGATGAATTCTCTCTTTATGCAGGTTGCAATCTACAGAACAACTCCTGTATGTGGATTTACTAATTGTTTGCATAAAACTGATGAACTGTTTTATCAAGTTCAAACTGTTTCCACCAAGGTCACAAATGGCACTGCTGCTCTCTAGTGGTGGCCTGGTTTTGAACTCCAGGCACCAAGAAGATCTTGAATGAAATATTGATCAAACATGTTGTTTCCACTGTCAGGCAGTAATTATTTGTTCATCAGTTACTTGTCTTCTACACGTGTGGTCACAAGTGAATGGACTGAGACACAATTCTGGTTTTTGAACGCTTTCAAAGGTCACAGAGTTGGTGAACAATGTGCCGATAGTGATTTATTTATTTATTTTGAAAAGAGAAAGCATTTAACATAAATTACACACATTATCAGCCCTGTGAAGAGCTCAGTCTCATTTGTTTTTTAATTTTATTTAATGTGATAAGTCTACGTTTAACTTTGATGTACCACCCGTGAGATTTATGCATTTTGATTAAGTATACAATGCCCCAAAGGAGCCCATCACAAAGTGGATCAATCAAGATGGTGCTGATATCGTGCAAGGTAAAAGCAAGTAGTAATACATCTAATTCCCTGATGATTTAATTAACCAATCCAATCCAAACTGTTTCTGGTTGCTCCTGATGTAGGCAACAACCAAAATACATTGGGATTAAACTAATTAAAAAAGATTATATAGATAAAGTAAAGTCAGTATGTAGCTGTCCTTTTTTGTTGAAAGCACAACTCTGCAGAGGCATCTGCAGTAGGAAAAGTGAAGCCCCTCCATCAGTGTCTTCTTTAGATACTGTTATTCCCCCCCCCAGAAAAATAAATAAATATGTTTTTCTGAAACGGGATGTTTCTGAGCTGGGATTCTGACAAAATGATTCAAGATTGTAATGTCAAACTCTTTCATTTCACCAGTAGATGTCACTGTTTGGCAGCCGATACACCTTCTAAATGACAAACGACAGTTCATATGAATTCCATCACTTAAGCAAAACAATCATTCCCAGCAGACCTCAGACATGGAGCTGTGGTGAAAAAAAAAAAAAGAAAAGGTTGCATTGAGAAAATCCACACAGCCAGCTGGCCTGTTACGAGGCCAGATTGAAAGTAGAAAAATTGCATTTCCTGAAGAAAATGCGTGTGAATGCTGATAAGCTGAAAGGCTGTCGCTAAACTGGAAAGCGGTGCAAAAAACTGCAGAAAATGCAGAAATGTGAAATTAATTGCCAGAATTAAAAGCTAAAATTTCTGTAGCTCAAAGTATGAAGAAGTTATAAGAGGAGGAAGATGATTTGAAGGTTATTAATTCCCATGGGCACTAAAAAGTTGCAAAAATCTTAATATTGATTTGTTAAAGAAAGCACAATATTTAAAGTATAAATTGTGGAAAAAAGAATAAAAAATGGAAATAAAGTAGAAACATAATTGTCCTTAAATAGCTCAACATTGTTACATTTCTGCAGAAAGAGACAGAGAATAATTTCAATAATATGCACAGACCTGCTCTCACAGCCTGGTTTCTCCATCAGCCTACAGGACAGAAGGAGCAGAAGCTAATATGGATCTGATCTTCATTTCTCTTTGTGTCGATCAGCGCTGAAGATGGTTCAGTGGTAAAATCTGCGGTTGGAGATCCAGCGATGTGGGATCGAATCCCGACTGAGGCAACAAGGTAGGAGCAGGTTTGTGACTCAGTCACAGGTTGGGATCAAGCAAACGGTGGTACAATGTTCAGAGGTACTTCACTCGGGTGTGTGAAGAAGGTGTGTGTAAGGTCAACAAGGTAAAATACAAAACAACAAGGTCGAATACTACAAACATCAAAACAACAAACTCAAATACAAAACAAGGTCAAATACTACAAACAACAAACTCCAATACAAAACAAGGTCAAATACAAAACAACAAGGTCAAAAACTAAAAACATCAAAACCACAACATACTACAAACATCAAAATTTTGATGCTAATTTTTTCCTGAAACTAGACATATTTATCTACAAACTGATGGCAAAATGATCTCTGTGAAGTGAAAATTGGGGACGTGAGAGCAGTTTTGGCAGAAAGATTTGAGGCAGTTTCACAGCAGCCTGTCACTCTGCCTGTGACATCACGCACTCAACATGCTTAGCGCCACCCACCACATTCACACTCATGTAAAACTCTCAGAAGGGCTGAAAGAAAAGCATAAACCATAACTGTGATAAGTCAAAACTGTAAAAGATGTCAAAAACTGTTGAATAGGACTTTAATAGCTGAACGTTGTGTCAACAGTTTAAGCTTCAAATGGAGTCTGTAGCTGAAAGTATGTGGAAGCAGTAGCATTTCAAGATTCTTCATTGACTTACATGTTAAAATAATTTTGAATAAAGCTTAATATTTTAAAAAGTATAAAAGGTAGAAAATAGTTGAATACAAGCATAAATGTGCTCAAAGAGCTGAACATTTCCATAATTTGAATGGTTTCTGTAGCTGAAAGTATGAAGACGTTATAAGAGGAGAAAGATGAAGAAGATTTAAAGGTCAATTCCAGTCATTGTTAATGGGGCCAAAGATTAGCAAAATGCTTAATATTTTAAAATGTTTAAAGATTATAAATGTAAAAAATATTGTCAACATGTCCTCAAAGAGCTGAACATTTTGATAGTTGAATGGTTTCTGTAGCTAAAAGTATGAAGGAGTTGAAAAGTTGCAAAACACATACACGTACAGATGACTTTAAAGGTCAAAACTTGCATAACCTCTTAGTGGAAATGTTTTTCAGAGGAAGAAACATCTTTGTTAACTGTTTTACTCTGTCAGATTATAGAGTCAATCATTCGTTTCACAAATGGCTGCGAAAATCAGTCTGGGAACAGCCTCTTTCCAAGTGTAATCACATGTAGACTCTTTTCCTTTTTCCTCTATGTGTGTGCTCACGTGAGAACAAGAATAACTGTATGTTTTCTGCATGTGTGTGTGTGTGTGTGTGTGTGTGTGTGTGTTTCTCCAGGTCTGAGTTTTCCATCCTGTCCTGTGTGATGGATGTAATTAACCGGTAACTGTAACATAGAGTGTTTATATACCATAAGTGATAGTCATGCTCGAGAAAATCACCGGGTAATGGGCCATTCTCCTCCCTGCAGGGACACTAAATGTCCCATCTCGCTTTTCCTAATTACCCAATTAAGGCTTCTGTGGCAGATTTGCTTTTCTTTATTTTCTCCTGCTTTAGCTCGTTGCTGTGAGGTCCTTTCAGCGTATCCTGCGACGTATACAGCACAGAGAATAGCAGTGAGAGAAGGAGCAGCACAATGTACAAACCACATGCCAACATGTGTGCACAATAAAGCTTTCTCTACATCAGTGGTGTCAAGACCTCAAGCCTCTATATATCAAATAGTGTGTATGTTATATGTCGGAGAACTAAACAACGAGCTGAAATTCTCTTGAAGGTTCCATAAAGCCGAGGGGAGCTGCACATTCAGGGGATAATTCTCTGCAGGTTCATCTCGACGAGCAATGCCTTTCACATTTTCTCCTTGTTTTCACATTTTCAGTGATACATTGTTCCGATAAAAATATGATTATAGTTTCTCTAATGTTGAGTGTTTTTAACCATGCGTTGGTCACTTCAACATTTTGTTATGTTGTGTGATGCTGTCGTTCTTCTTGGGAGGACTGCCTCACCACAACATGACTCTGGTGAGTCATTTCTATATAAACTGAAGCGATGTAGGCCAAGGAAAGAACCCTGTGGATCCCCGTTTTACGCTCTAAGAAAGATGATTTCTAATTGTTAATAAGTGCACACTGTACAGTATTACAGATTACAATATTAGGTGTAAAGTGTGAGGTGTTGAGTATGAAATCTCTGCGTATCCTATTGTTAAGTCCCTTCTTTACTTATCCATGTCGTCTCTCAGCTGAGATAACTGAATGGAGAGCGCTCAGCTAAGCATGGCTGAGAAAGTAAATGGAAAAAGAATATATCTGTTTGGTGAAATAGGAAGTATATCTGTGGCAAAGCATGACATGTAAAGGTGGCGACAGCGCACACAGGTGTGTGTGTGTGTGTGTGTGTGAAGGACTGATGAGATCCCACATGTTGTTGGGAGCTTTGTTACCGGCTGCGTAGTGAAGTGTGGTGCCTGTCTGTCAGTGATAATAGATGAGCAGGTGTGTTGTGTAGTGTGCCTTGACATAAGACTCTACAAGTCTGTGAATCTCTGCTGGAGGGATTAACACAACACCATCTTCTGACTTGTGAAACCATTCATTCATCAAACCCCCGTGCCTTGTGTGGATCTGTGTTCATTATGTTTCTCTATTCTGTTACTCAAGTTTTGTCTTGACTTTCTATTTGTATTCTATTTGACTACAAATTGGTGAATGGCTGTCCGGCTCCATGTGTCAGCCCTGTGATTGACTGGCTACCTGTCCAGGATGTAAACCAAACCCAATGTCAGCTGGGATCCCCCCCACCCCCCACGACCCTCCAAAGGATAAGCAGATCCTGGAAAGGTTGACGTTTGTGAGTTACTGTGTGTTTGAACATGTTGGTCCAAAATCTCCCAGAGACGTTCAATTGAGCTGAGATCTGGTGACCACATGATGATTCACATCATTTTCATACTTATGCCCTCTGTGAAAACATCAGCAGTTGTTTCTCCCCTCATTTATTCAGGTTTTTCCTCTAATTTGTCACTAAATGTGAATGTGTCAGTTTCTACTTGCTTGTTTGAAACACCTCTTGTCTGCCTGCCTGTCTTTCTATCCTCCCTGTGGGCCGTTAGCTATGCTGTGCGTCTGTCACAGTCCCAGCAGTGTGTTGCAGACACAGAGGAGAAAGAAGAGAGGCCATCTGGACTGGGTCATACTGTAGCAGCGACCACACGGGACGCAGCCAGAACTCCTCTCCAAACCATAATAACCGTCCGGGTGGGAAGAAATAACGGCATCGGCTATGGGAACGTGTCCCCTCTCTACTCACAGTGGCGCTCTTTCTTTCCGTACCCCCCCCCCCCCCCACCTCTCTCTGGATCTCACTCTTTCTTCACACCTCTTGAGATACTTCTGCTTACATGAGTTGATAAATCCTTTTTTGTGCTCCCCCCATTTATTCACGCTTTGTCTTTGCACTACTGGCTTTGCTTCATTCAAGGGGGAAAGCAGTGTATCTGCAGAGCGCGAACATTTGGGAAAGAGCCTTTTGTTGCCGATTTGAAAGAGCGGCTTCCAGTCTGACAATTGGCAGCATACCGATAGAGGACAAACAGCGGCCTGTACACATTCACAGACACACAATTTCCTAGCAGATACTCGTGCTGCAACACTCATCTCACACACACACACAGGGAGAGATCAACTTAGCTCCTGCTTAGTTTAAGTGTGCGTCAGGGAGGACAACAAAGCTCCACTACTGCAGACACAAAACTTGCAATTCACCTTTTTAAACGTACATTTCCATAACATTGGAACAGTTGCTGGTTCAATAAAGTACACTTCTCTTTCCTCTCTGGCATTGTGGAGGTGTCTGCCTGCTATGAATGCTGTGTTGTGTTTCGTGTCTGACACTCTTGACCTGCATTTTTATCTTTGGACCAGCATCCCTCCTGCCCCTCTTTAGAGCTGGGACAAATTTCCCGCCGTGGATGGGATCCCCAGTGAACGCCTCTCTGTCTCTTTCTTCCCACAGTGTGTAAGATAATGTACTCCCGTTTGGGAGTGGGTAACCCCCTTTTATACACTTTCCATCTGTCTGCTGGGCGACACAGAGAGGCAGTGTGGAGTAGAGAGACAGAGGATGAATTACAGATTACCAGTAATATCACAGAGACAGGGATTGAAGGCCTTGGTCCCGCCCTCGTCTCGATAATGGACGAGGTTAGCCTGTACCGTTCCAGGCCAACATTGATCCACCTCTGGATAGAGCAGGGGTCTATTATCTTGGAGATTACTTTCAAAGCTTTTCATTTTGACCCTGTGCCTATCTGCCAGGCACTTTAAAGACTGATTGAGTGCTCTGCAGCCCTGCAGCCACTAGTCTGACGTGAACGCCGCATGGACATCTGCCTCAACCAACCAGAGCCTCCAATTCTCTTGCCGTCACCTCTTTTCGTCTTATTCGTGGAAGCTTCTTCATCCCCATGTTCACGCTTCCACTGCCCTTTTAGTCTCTTATTTCTCTCTGAACTCTCTTTTCACGGAAGCAGATCTCCAGTTTATGAGATGAGTTTGTGTTGCTTATCAAATGGCTTTCAGTAGAGGTCAAAGGCTCTCAAATTTGAATAATCTAATGTGTTTAATTTGTATAATATCTCAATTTTGTAAAAGAAGAACTAAGCAAAGCTACAATAATGTTTCAGTAGACCTACTGTTTAGAGTTATATTCGTGTAACTGATGGCAAACACTGTACTACACTCATATTTTGCCATCATCTGTTTGGTCGAATTTGATTTGCTTGAACAAACAACTAAAATTGTCTGGAAAATTTATATCTCAAGCTGATTCCTGAAAGACTGGTTCATCCACGTTATTCCAGCCCTGTGAAATATGGGACCTATCCTTTCACTGAACCTGTGTCTGCGAGAGATAGTGGTATGCTACAGGTGTCTCCTTTTTTATTGGAGCTTTTCGAGAAATAAATAACGTGGGAACACAACCTGTCACACCATAAACGTGATAACGTGATCATACATCTACCTCCTCCTACCAAAGGATGGCAGTGTAACCTGACAATAGACCCAACATCCAAATCTCCTTCTCTTCTTCTTCTTGTAGTTTTATGGCAGTTGGATAGTTGCAACAAACTAAGTTAGCTTAGCCTTAGTTCAAATATTTTAGACTTCAGGGAGAAGTCGTGCTGTTAGCGGTGCTAACAAAAACTGAAAATGAAAAAGGGTTGTTCCCATAGAATCCAAAACAGCTGACTTGTCTGCTACTACTATGTCTACTACTTATATCTTCTCTGTCTGCTTGTAAATACAGATGGTTGAGTTCCATCTCATTTATTACAATGTGCCCAGCTTTATTACTATGGGAGTACTGATAAGCCTCAGAGCTTTTCAGATTGTTCATTGACTCAGTGGAGTAGCAACAGAATCCATAAAGTAGCTAAATATGGTACTGTATGTTATCAAAGGCAACTTCTTCCTCCCATCCCGCAGCAGCAGAGGGCAGAGGTATGATTACAGAATCCTATTTAACCTCTTTAATTTACTTCCAAAAGTCTCTAAGAAAAGGGAAGACTAGCATACCGCTAACTTTCACAGTCGGCACCTCAGTGAAAGATAATTCACACACTGTATCGTGGAGCTATAGGAATAAGGTGGATAGTCTTTGTATCACCTAACTGTTTAGCTCCATGTACATTTCTGACCTTCTTATTACGGTTGCATTATACCACAAAATTTGGTTTCAATCAGTAATACCAGGGCCAGAATCACCCGTATGAATATTTTCATTACTATAGTTGGCCAATGCGCTCTCAGTGTAATAATTCCTGAGTTGAATGCACCATTAATAGGCTACTTGTGAAAACATATTCATTGCCATCAAATAATTTGACAAACATTACGTCTTTTTTTTTTTTATTCTTTGCCAATTACTTAAGCACCACAGTTTTTTAAAGGTAAATAGCAAATATTTTTTGGGTCAATTATTCAAACTAACGAAGTCATCGCTGCGTGCATGCACACTAGGGATGGAAATTACGAATTAATTTGCTGTATCGAATCCTTTTGTTCAGTTAGGTTCAGAGATTGGTACTCCTCTACGTGGAATAAAATCTAGTGTGGGTGACTTTTAGTACTTTTCTATTTTCTCAGGCTTATGATTAGTTAGTGTCTAACCGTGTGTGTGTTCCTGTGCATATTTGTTCATATTCACACTGTATGTATTTTAATTAAATCACATTCAGTTACATGTAAGGAAATGTGCCATATAGATAACATTGCCTCACCTCGCTTTTCATAAATCAATGGGAGTAATAACAGTTCAGCACTGTTATTGTTTCCCACCTCAACCTCACCTTGTTTGATGAAGGTCTTTTGACTGTCAATCACAGACACAATCATTCTTCATTAAATTGGTCGTCAACTGTAAGCAAAGCAACAGTGACTCTTTTGTCTTTTCAGCTGCACTTATTTACAGATTTATTTTCTTCTGACACACCTCAAATGATTTGATTTTGTTCTGTTAATGGAAATTTGAGTAGTTACAGTACTGCAATTACCACTGTTTATTTCATATTATAGAGATTTTTGTCCTTTCCTTGTCTTTCCTTTGTCCGTTGTTGACTTTTCTTTCCCAATATTTCCTTTCTCTCATTTCCTTTCCTTCCTTCTTTTTACTTTCCTTTCTCCTTTCAATTTTTATGTCTTTTCTACCTTTCCTTCCTGTTTGTTTCCTGTCTTTTTCACATTTTCTCTCATCCAATCGGTTTGGCCCAGGCTTTTCAGGCCATCTGTCCATCCTTCAACAGGGCACCTCAGATGGACCCTCCTCTCAGGAAGAAGAGTATCCTCCCGGCCGTGTAGCTGGATAAATCAGTCCATCATCAAAGGTGCGTGATGTGTCAGCCAAGTACCATGATTACTTAACGAAGATCCTGACTGACCTGCCATTACAGAGCGTTATGGGAATTGAGAACATAATTAATCTGTTTGGCTCCTTTGCCTTTGTCTTGTTGGCTTTTAATTTTTCTAATTGATTTCAAGGGGGTTTTGCAACTCAGCAGTCGAGGGGTTAGGTTGTCTTCTCTGGTCTAGGCCAATTGATTGTACGACAAGGTTATATTCCCCGGACTGTACTGATCAATTAATCATAATGGATTTCCAATTGTCAGAGGCCACAGTTTGTAAGATCCTCCTTTATTACCTTAGAGACTCATAGAATGATCTTTGCTGGCACTGAAGAAACCATCAGGAATAAAGATTTTTTATACTATATACACACAGAAATCACTATTTAATACAGGAGAATATACCTTTTATCAGTTTTATATAGCTCACAAAATCATGATTTAAAAGAATGAGACCATAAATTGACAATGATAGCCATTTTTCTCAAGCTCACCTGAGAGTAAGAGTGAATTTGACGTGACTGGAAAATAATGAGTGAATGATGGGCTGTGACAGTGACAGAGTAATTGGTCCCAGGTGCACCATTAAAGCAGCATACATTGAAGAATATCCCTGACACCTCATTAAAAGAGACGGCAATATTTGTGTTTCATATTCGGAGAAGTCAAATTAAATTCTCCAATGCTTTTATATCGATAAATGTCCCTTGGGGGTCTGAGCGCCTCTTGAAATATACCAGATTCTGTACCGTGCTTGATGACGAGGCTCCTCCTCTTCTTTGATTGGTGTGTCTGAGTGGTTCAGATAAAGGGCAGAAGGTGAATTGATCCGAGAGGTGTCCTGTTCATAGGCAGCAGCTCAGCCATTTGATAGAAGTTAGGGGGGGACAGCCAGTCCGTCAGCAGGGGCGCATGAGACTGAATGACATGAGTTGGGGGAGGGGGGAGATGGAGGGAGAGAAAGAAGGAGAACAGATCTGGCATGCTGTGACCTTCAGCAGACCTTCGACAGACAATAATAACCTGGCTGGCCACGCCTCCCTCTGCTCCTCCAATGTTGTGCGCTGTCCTCACATCTCCTGTTCATACAAACATTTAGCATTTTCTATTACAGTTGTGATAGTTGTGACATTTATATACTATTAATGTGCAACAGAAAATATGTTTTGGGAAAAGTAACCACGCCTGAATTACAAAATAAAAAACATAATTAGGAAATATTCTTAAAGGGAAAAGTGACATTTTGGAATATTAACATGTCATATCTCATTCAATCCGTGCAAAAAACAAAGTGTAAAAACGACACATTATGGTGTTACAGGACGTTAACGAAGTCCGTACTGGTTTCCAGGCAGATTTCATTTTCTTTTCCTACAATATCCACTAACGCATGATTGATGTTTTTTGTTGTTATGCTCAGACACTACAGTACTTGGTTAAGGTGAGGATTAAACGGATTGTGAACCTGATTAAATATTCATAAATTCAACAGTGGATGAATTTCAAAGAACGAGACAGGACGTGTTTACTTTTTTAAGATTCAACCAAAACCACCATCTTTCATTAACCTTCGCCAAAATGCCATAAAGTAAATGTAAGGACACACAGGACACAGGATGCATTCCCCGACCACCTTCCTACAACCATGCACAAAACAAAACACTGCCGCTGAGCATCAACCGGGCAGCATTTATGATTCCCCAAAATGTATCATGTAAAACAAATTGGTAGCATATAAATTCAATTTCTAGGAGACATTGTTGCGTATGATGGGGGTGTTGAGGATGGAGGGATGGAACAAAGGTTTCTGGGATCACAGACAGTGGAGCTCTCACGCAAGACCATGCACACACACACACACACACACACTTGTTTCATTCCTCAGGCATATTAAAATCAATGCCCAACCCGACTGTAAAGCATTAGTGACTAACTGAAGACTTGGTAATTATGGATGCTTATACATACTGAACAGCAGCAATCCCTGGATGTGTCTCCAGCTGTGGTATCTACTCTGGCAGTTCAGCGTCTCTATTCAGAACGTGAGTGAAAATCCAGAAGAGGAAGAGTCTCTCATTCACTGTTATTGCCATGTGCTTGACAGGCATTATCTCTCCAGAAACTACATGTGGCACCTCAGCTATTGAAATGCAAAATTAAAAAATACTACAGGGGTAGCAAACATCAGCATATTTGTCATACTAAGCTAGGAGGCTGGAGGACTGTGTGATATCACAGGTATCCAACTGTTCTGAGCCCTGAGGAACAGTGATGTGATCTAAATCAAACAAACCCACCTCTAGTACATTCAGCAGCACGCTACAGTCACCTTTTTTTCACCAAAACTGTCTACATGTTTCCATAATTGCATTTGATGGCAAGGAGGGAGAGAGGACAGAGACACAAGAACAGCAGAAAATGAAGAGAAGGAGCAGAAGGGAGTGTGAGATTTGAGGGAGCAGACAGGCAGTCCTTAATCTTTTTAAAATATGTGGCTGCCAAAATACGCTCATTTTACATGCTGCTAAATGATAACACAATAATCACCTGCACTGTCTGCTGTCACATTATTTGTGCTCATATGACTTTGATCATTCAACATTTTTGCTGGAAAATAACATTTGCTTTGGGCTTTTGAATGCAGATGCAGGACCTGCTGCCCTTTGTTCTCCCTTGTAGAAGCGTATGCAATTATGCACACTGGGAATTAACAAGTAAAATCCCATGGAGGAAGTTTTGAATTGCCCTGCCTTTCCATCTAAATATGAACAGTGCTGCCAATGTTATGCATAATGAATTATTCAAAATGTGTGTGTGTGTGTGTGTAAATTATAGGAGTTAATTAGTTAGAGTTATGATATATGATAATCAGTGTGATTGTAACTGATGTAAGGGGAGGGACAATTGCTATTTGTTGCACAACTCAACATATTCATATTCATATGCTCCTCATTGAAAATCATTCTTTTCTGAATGCACACGCACACACACACAGACAGACATGTGTGACTGTATGCTTAATCAGATTTGTGCACACATGTTTGTATATGCCATCGCTTAATTACTCACAGCAGCTGACTTTTTCAGGCCGACAGCGGAACTGAGACGGTATCTTGTGTCATTGTGCTGCCAAACACGTGTGTGTGACAGAGAGAGGGAGAGGAGGTGAATATGTGCATGTGGAAAAAGGCTTCTTGTTATACTGTGACAGTCATACTGACCTTAACGTCCCCCATGGTGAGAGATGTAGTGGGGCTACAGGAGGGGGCTGTCTCCGAGTGACAGACAGCGGAAAAAGGCAGCAGATCATCAGGAGTGGACAGACTTGCATTATTATTATATCCTGCTCCTGTCTTCCTGAACTGTAAAGGTGATGGCAGCTATTCTCTCTCACATATAGCGTGTGAGTAAATAGACTAAACATTTATGCAAAATATAATAATACTTTCAGGGTCGCTCACAGTTCTTGTCAAAGACAATAATTCTGGCTTTTTGGATATATATGTGTGTGTCAGGTCAAGTCAATTTGAGGCAAGTCAAAATTTGCCTCAGGGTGCTTTACAGTCTGTACAACATACGACACCCTCTATCCTTGAGTCCCAGCCACGTATAAAAAAAGGTGTGAATGTAATTGGTGTGTAGTGCATAATGGTTAACATAAAATTAAACAGTTTTTTTATACGTTTTTTTATATATATATAAGTAGTGAAGGGAGAGGAACTATTTCAGGCACCTCTGGTTCTGGAAGAAAAGTCCCATTGATTTTTCTTGTAGACAGTGTTGTGACTCACAGTTGGAGCTCTTCTATATGGCTTGGATCAGTATGAAACTCTGCAGGTGAAATCATCAGTACAAAAGACTGCATTAGAAAATATTTTGTTGTCCTCTGAATTAAGATACAACCCTGTGTCCATAAAAGCCTTGGGCTAGAGGTTAACTATGGCTCCCAAGGTGCATTTTGGCAAGAAAACATCCGATCAGCGAGCTTAACACTCTGTTACAATCGCCACTAACGGTGAGAGAAAGCTAAAGATGAAGGTGTTGAGTAAACTGAAAACAATCTGCAGCTTAAACCAGTTCAGTGTTAAATCTTGGGTCAATGATTTTATGACCTTACAATAATAATATAGTTACAGTGAAGGTGTGGGAGACTACAAGTGCAAAATAAATTGATAAATGATGTTGGTACATGTAGGGTGTTGCATGTGTGTTGTTGTATCTGTAAGCTAAAGAAAAAGGAAGTGAGTGAACAAACAAAGAGTTCCGAGTCATTTTCTCCTCACTTCATCTCATTCTAAAAGATCACCAGCTGCTGAATTCACATCAAATGCATTAAACAGGATCCTGTAAAGTTGCGATAAATCCTAAATGTAAATTTCTTCGTGATGCTGAAACTTTCCACCATGCCAAAACCACTGCTGTGTGCAGACCAAACTCATGTTACAGTATTGCTCTGAACCACATTAGCACCAAATCGATAACAACACAGGGTGGGTTTATGGTGTAGCTCTGAAAACGTGTCTGCAGGTTACAGATATAGGGGTCAGAGGATGCAGAATCTGGGCATGGGGACACTGAGCAGCTTCTCCAGGGATTGTGACAAATCCCCAGATATTGATTGGATGCAGGAGCTTCTGGACACAGACGTCCAAACTGATCCCCTCCCCTAAAAGCGCGGGTGAGACGCTGTGCACAGCAAGCAGAAGAGGAAGCTGGAGGGGTATTAAATGTTGTGACAAAGACAGATGTAGTGCAAAGAGAAAGCGGGTGTCTCTCTGACAGCCTTGTTGCTACTTGGTTTACTGTACACAGCAATCTATAGCCCTGGATGACTGATTGCCCTGCGAGGGTTTATGGTTGTTGCAATTGGACCCTGTGTGTGTGTGTGTGTGTGTGTGTGTGTGTGT
>JAVQJF010077158.1:0-43941 GCA_036023855.1 Gadopsis marmoratus | reverse complement strand
CCTCACTTTCAAGTGGCCAGTCCTTTTCCGGGGTATTTCATCTCGCCAAAAAAAAAAAAACCCACTGCTGTTCGTTCTAGCCCCCCCCCCCCCCCATAGATGAGTGGCTCATATTTACTTTTTTGCCCGTCTATTGACGGTGCTACACAACACTCCACTGGGCATTTAGCCTCTGATTTCACAATATCAAAACAGATGACATACAAAAACATATGGAGCCAAAGAGGGGATTTCTTTTTCTTTCCTTTCCTTTTTTTGTTAAGGTTATTTGAGTAACACCTCTCATAATCCATTACCAAATGAGCCTCTATTTGTGATTATGCTTTAATTCGCTGGTCCACCGAGTGTAAAATCAACCCAACCTCTAAGTGGTGTTTAAATATTCAACAGAAATTTCTGGGCTGCAAAATTTAAAAGTGCAGGTCAGAAGCCAGTTGTGGAGCAAGGAAGTAATTTAGGATATCTTCATTCCCCTTTTTTGTTTTAACATTTACTTCAGCTCAATGCACTCAACACTAGTGGAGAAGTTACACAATAGGATTCATTTATCAATTACAGACATTTAAAGAGAATTTGACACTGCACTACTGCACTGTTTCATTGTGTTTTCTAGTCCTCTTAAGAATCACTTAATTTCCCACTTTCATTCAGTCAAGATTGTTTTCTTTTACATTATTGAAGAAAAACATGGCTGAGCCTATGTGATCATCATTTATTATTCACACAGGAGGTTTAAGCAAAGGGGATTATGCCAGGTATGCCCAATCTTTGACTTGCATACATACCTCTACGTGGGGTTATAAAAAAAAAAAAAAGAAAAAAAAAAAAAAAAAAAAAAGAAATCGGTATGCATACCTGCCAGCAAATATACGATTGCGTACACATTACGGTGCCTTTGGACAGCTCTACTGGGGAACAACTGGAGGGAAAGATTCTGTCGCTCTGTACTGCTCCTGGTCCTTTAATATTATATATAGCCTCTTTGGTATAGGCACATCTGCATCAAGGGACCACCACTGTCCAATTATTCCCTTTCTTTCCTATGTGCAATGTGTGTTTCTCACTCTCAGGCTTCCTATTGGGAGGGGGGAGGGGCACACTTGGAAAGAAAAAAAAAAGATGATTGCCACAATCCTGGAACTTGGAAATCAAGTGATTGATTGGAGTAGCAGGAAATTAGACTTATATAGCCGTCAAGGGTGTTCTCTTTCTCCTGCATGGAAACCAAACCTCCAACCCCCTGCCTCTCCTCTCTACCTGCTGTAGCTTTGCATTCTCTGCTGCCTGACAGCAGGAGATTCATGTTACCTTCGCCTTCCCTGCAGCCATGCTACTGAGAGAAAAAAATAAAAAATAAAAGCCATGGAACAGCAAAAATGTAAACGCACCAATCTACTTAAATTCAACCCTGAAAAAAAAAAAAACAGAGATCCTGGGGGCAAAATGAAACAGGTGTTAAGAGTCAATGTTATGAAACAACAGTTCTGATGGATTGAGGAGTGAACAGGAGGATGGATGGTCAGGGCTGTGCGATGTTGCTGCGGTTGTTGCTTGGACGCTCTGGTTTGCGTTAGCCTGAGTCCAGCGAAAGATGCGTTTCCCAGAGCCCTGTCTCACCACCCCCCTCCCCCAAGGATGGCAGCCCACCCTGGGAGAGGAGAGTACCTCTATCCCCTCTCTATCCTGGTTCTAAGCAGAATCTCTTAGCGCCACACTGCTCTTTCACGCAGGAGCAAAGTCAGGTAAAAGCTAGAGCTTTAACAAATCTGCTTTGAAGTTTGAATCTTTCACCTCCTGATGCAAGACCTGCAACACCTTCCTGCTCTAGTGCACTAAGGGGAGCGAATGACATCATGTACAAGAACCAGGATTCACCAGAGTCCGGAGATAAAGAGTACAGGATTCAGTCTCAGTGTGTCAGGCTAACGCCGTCTCCATTCATTACCTGGCCGTAGCAGAGGAGGAAGCAGCAGCTAGCTGTGTGAGGTATTCGCGCAGTTCCTTGGCCGCCTGGAAGCGGCCATAGCGCTTTTTGGGTCTGGTGCACTCATCCAACAGGGCCTCGAGTTGTCCATCTTTGGCTATGTGGGCGGGGGGGTCATGGAGGAGGCCTCCAGTGGTGCCCCGCCACGTAGCGTACCGCGACAGCAGGTTCTGGCACACAGCATAGTAGTTGTGGTCCACAGTGACCCTAGAACAAAGGGAGTCCTTAGAGAACGACAGGCAGGCCTCCCTGTCGCACTCCTCAAAGCGGCTCTCGTACCACACGTCATAGTTTTCTGGCTTGTCTGCAGACAGAGAGAGAGTTAAATGAAGACGCAGTAATAAAAACATACTGATCATAAAAAGTAGTCAATAATGTTAATAGAGTCGTAGGTGCACAACATTCATTTGAAAAATATAAAAGCATTTATTGGGTCATAAGCTTGATTCTTACAGCATTCATGAGGTGAATATGTAATAAGATTGGGATATGTAGATCTGATGAAAATCAAACCAGCCTGCAGTTTACAGTTTAGATGGCTTCCCTTCCTGTGTGGTTGGAGCATTTTAACAGTTACCAAAACCTGGAACAGAAATAAATTTTTTGAAATTGAAGCTTAACTGATTTTAAGTTATTACAAACAAATGTTATTCTTCATGATCCGATGCAGTTCAACTATTTTTCAAAGGTTTGTGCACGTTACAAAACAGGAAATTCCTTTTCAAAGCACACAGCCAAAACAACTCATCTACCGTTTCATTTGACAGAAATGAACCACTTTCCAGATTTATTGAGCAAATAAAATTCACTCTCCAGCTCATTTCACATTGCGCTCTCTCTCTAGAGGATTGTGCTGGGAAAGGAGGGAGCCAAGAAAATAACCTGGAATGATGAGAGAGCAATTGGTTTATGCATTAAAAAAGGCAGATCGATAACATTGTTGGGGGGCGGGTGGACCCAGAGGATGCAAACACATAATCAGTGTATCAGCGTTGTAATGCACTTCTCCTCTGGCTCATCAGAACAACTCAATCAAACATCCAACGCTGCCCTGTTAGCAAGGGGCCCCTGTGGCCCCCCTGAAGAGGAGGGGCACATAAACCTCAATCAGTGTGGGTGATGAAGATGGATCTGCCTGTGTATGCATGCCACGTGCACGCACGCACACACAGAGCAAGGTAAGGTGAAAGCAATTAATGTTTCGGAACTGGCCATGCATCACACCTCAGCAGTGATTGACAGATGGCATCAGGAGAGTGTCCCACTCTTGTTCACGCGCACTAACGGACCCACCCACACACACACCAGGCAGACAGAACGCCTAAAATGAACAAGAAGGTTCATACTCAAGGACGAAGATGAGCACAGCGGAGAAAAAAAACCCAAAGTACTTTGAGACTAAACTTAAGGCCAAAAGAAGTAGTGTGAGGTCTGTTTACTTGCACCACAACCCCCTCCGTTCCGCTCATACGGCGTGTAACAAAGCTCGAACATTTCCAAAACGAAATGAAATAATTTCCAATTCAAATCAGTGGGAGAGCAGTGGACAAGGTAGGCTGCCCTGCCTCTTTCGATTCCTGCATATCAGGTCAGACCTGTGTACATTCACCTCACTGCTCCGCCTTCCCAGGGCTGCACTGAGAAGGGACACTGGGCCTGAAATGCTTGTTAGCGCGGCCTTACTAGTGGCATTCAAGAGTACGAGCCGGTTTTAACAATGCATGCCTGTGTTAGAGTGCATTATTGAATGTGACAGAAAGAGAGGCGTGTGTGTGTTTCAAGGGCTGTTGCATGTGTGTGTGTGTTTGTGTAAGCCGGCGAGCAACCGTGTCGGGGAGAGAAGAGAATGAGCCTGAGTGAAGTGTGTTACATTATACAGCATGTGTTTCCAAAAACCACTGGGGGTGAAACCATACTCAAACGCTATAAACTCAATGATGGGGAATGGTTCCTTTCGCATCACTGGACTGTGCAAACACACAGCAGCACTTGAACACGGCATGCGTTGTATCTCGCCGAAACCCGCCACATCAATATGGATGCCACTAACGAGAGGGTGGAACTGTGCATGGCTTTCTGCGTGTTTGATTTGCAAATCAATTGGCCTCAGTTTAGGCTGATGAGATTCTCGCCACACACTTTAACTCGCTTTCAATCTCGGGCTCTAATTGTAGGAATTGGATTGTGTGCTTGTGGAGCCTTGGGAGGTTACCGCGCCTATTTCCTACTGCTGTCCGACACACGGCCGTAACCTTGTAATGCTCATTACTGCCGTCATCCCTCTTCTTCATGCTGCGGGGCTGGAGCGGCACACACACGAAACACGTAAACATTCTGGAGGCTTAAACTGTGAATGGCCAGGGTAAGCAGCTTGAGTCGTCAAGCTCTAAATGTGTCGGCCAGACAAAGGGAGCCTCAACCTGGATTGTGCTTCGGGACTTGAAAAGGCCTACTGTGACAGGGTGGAAAATTGCAGCTATTGGCAATAAGGTGACTATACACACTTTTGAGTATGACACACACCCCAACATAATCACACAGCAATTCAAGTACAAACTGGAGGGTAAAAACTACAGGGCATGTTGGAGTACCTTGACACGTTGTACATCGGTTTTCTGGTGTCAGATCTTATACTTCAGCAAAGCGGCACTTTACCTCAGGATGAATTCATCACGATTTTATTTATTTATTTATTTATTTATATTTTATTTTTTTATTTATACATATAGACAATTGCTCATATCTGTCACAGGGCACAATGTTGGAACCTCAGCACCTAGCGATACCGTTTATCACTTTAATAGGATTTCGGCAGGGAGAGACAAATATAAGAGTCCAACTGGGTGGTCGTTCCTCTCTTTGAAGTAGCCCTAGGAAGGGGGACTGAGGGGTTAGATATTGCCACACTGAGTGTGTGATGAATGGCTCTCTGTCCTTGTTATGAGATTTATTCTGAGAGGCAAAAAAACAACCAAAAAAAAAACTAGGGCAGCGGACATGGCTTGTTATCCAAACGATCTTTACTTTGATGGGGACAAGTATGTCGGCGGCAGAAGGGGGTGCTGGAGGAGTGTATTCTTAGAGAGGAGGCCTCGCGCATGTGCAGATTTGCCCACAGCCGTCTGTCCCTTGAGACCTTTGTCACTGCTTCATAAGCTACAGTTGGCTAATATTTCTCACATAAATTGCAGTGTTTTCTAGATGTTCCAAGCTGTGGTCACTGTTTGAATCACTCTGGCTTCTGAGGAAGTCTGTGATAAACAGTTGGAGGACGGAGAGGAGGCAAAACCAATGCATGAGAAGACATGGTATGATTCAATAAATGATACAATTAAATGGTTAGTTTTCACTTTTTCAAGTTTTAGAGAAGCACCAATCTTACACGAGCATAAAACCACCAATGACAGCTCCATAATTTGAGTGGGAAGTAGTAATTGAAGTAAGACTTCAGTAAGATACTATCCTGTAAAAATGAGTGGCATTTCATTTCTTATGTAGCTCCAGAGGTGTAATGTTCAAAAGGATGTGATACACATGTTTGTTTAACAAAGATGAATTGTCATGGCAACTGGGGGAGGGGGGGTATTACTAGGCATTACTCAAAGACATATGGACATACAACCACACACACAGCACATGTGTGTGCAGGTAATGACACTCACTCTGCTTGATCAGCCTTTTGTCTGCCACAAGAACATTCTCGGCGTCAACAACGATGACCTTTCCGTCGCGTGGGCCAACTGCAAAGTTATCGAAGCTGACATCAAGCAGGTAGAGGGCAAACTCAAAGTCGTTGTTGGTGAGCTGCTCAGCGATGTCCATCAGCTGACGCGCCAAGTCTACCCTCTTCTCCCAGGGCGAGTTGTAGAAGCTCCACAGCTCCTCGCCCACGTAGTTGACAGCTACTATGCGCCCACACGCTCCCAGGTACTTGGCGAATGGCCACCCTTCATCTGATGGAAAGCTCTGGGAAGGACAAACAGATGAGAGCAAAAAATGTTGATTTAAAAACATAGATAAAACGAAGTGAGGCTGTGTAACGTGGAGTTGGCTGAAAGGAGAAACAGAAATAATGCATTGGCTTTGAAAACCAGAGGCTAACATAAATTGTGAGAACCTTCATATTGTCAGAAAATATTTTCTCAATAAAGAGAAGAAAAAAAAAGAAAAATCCCAGATGCCAAACACAAAGTTACCATGTACAGACTTGGTAACATTTGATACACAATTCTAAGAACAATACTTGAAAATCTGCCAAAGGATCACATGAAATGCAGCCAGCACTGGGTATAATGGATTAAATTTAATAAGAGACGAGCCAGTTTGTGGCAAAGCCCTACAGCTACAAGCTCATGTACGCTGCTACACTCCGTACTTCCAGAATACTGATAGGATGTGATTTGTGGTAGCAGCAGTTAGCAGGAAAGCCTTATGTGTTGTGATGCAACAGTGGGGCGATTTAAACTGCTGCATGATGTTGGCTAACCGGGTTAATGCAGTTTGGGCATGCCGACAAGAAATCGCTTTGTATTACAGGTTCAAACTGATTAATAATAAGGTAATACTGCAAGCAGGAAGTGGTACCGCTGCTGCCCTATTCGCCCTCAGGTTTACACAACCTTATTGAGGTCAAAGAAAAACAGACACACATGCACCATCATCTGCAATCTCTCAAAGTCAAGTGGCAACGTCTACACAGGCAAACACACACACACACACACACACACACACACCTTAAGCGAGTTGGGTGTGAAGTAGCTGGATAAACTACCGGCTGGTAAGAGACTGGATTCTGTATGTCTACCATCTCTCTCCATGAGCTCTGGTGTATCACTTTCTTTTCTCCTAGTCCATTTCATTGATGATGGGTGGACAAATTAATGGAAAATAATAGAATGAAATCCCTCTTTTCTGCAGCACACACAGATTTTGCTACAAGTGATATGCTCTCATCTTTCACAATAACCCCTCCAACCATAGGCCTCTTATAATTTACAATGAACACGGGGCCATATGCTAGACAGCCCGCAACACGTCTCTCCTAGGCTACCGGTTCTGGCAGGCAGTCATCACACAGGCACGGACAGAGACACCGGAGCGCTCATGTTTCACAGGAGCCTCAGTAGCCCTCCCTTTCTGAAACCCAACTGCACTGGAGATATGGAAGGGAACACACCATGTCACTGAAGGTAAGGCGTTAACTACTATGGCTGCTGCACGTCACCTTACACTTAATGTCTAATTCAATACACGTGGTTTCAATTTCTACAGAGAGGTGGGGGTGGGTTAAATATGCATGGCAGCCTTAACTCCATTTAAACTTTAATGAAATCCAAATAATTTAAAAACATACATTTTACCCCCTTGCTGGCCATGCAGCTGCTGTAGCTCAAAGACAAGTGGACTCCTGCCACAGAGACTGTGGCACCGAGGGGGTGTATGTGACAAAGAAACTGCGGCTCGGCGAACAAATGACTGTGCAGCAGGTTTGCAGGTTCACTAGTGCACCATTGACTGGCGTCCAGACATTTTTATCTCAGGCACTCCTCAAAATATGCTGCTCTTAAGCTTCTTTATTACATCCCATGACTATAGGTTATAATTTCATGTGTGTACTGAAGACCAAAGCATATGGATCCCAAATGTACTATAGTATACGAGCTGAATGCAATTCTAAGTGAAGGCTAAAGCCCAGTTCAGACAAAAGATTTGTGACAAGACGAGTTGAAACTTGCACCGGGTCTGCAACGTTCTGTCAGTTTACGCCAACGTGACTAGATGAGACGGTTATTGTTTCCATATCAACGACTTCCTGTACTTCAGTTTTAACTGCCAGATTTTCAGGTTTTTTTGGTAGCTGGATATAATGTGTAGCATCTTAACATATGAGTGAGGATAGCAATAGTGAGTTACATGCTACAGTTGAATTTTTTGTATTTCTAGTACATAAAAAAAAAGGGGGGGGGGGGTTGAGATGAACAGCTGACTTCTCTACAAGCTGATTGGCTGTTGAAATGGGTGACGTGCCTTATGTTCTAAAACCAGCCACTAGCAATTTGACAAGCTGAGTTGCAGGTGACGCCATCAGCTGGCTTGAGTCTTGGCGCAAATCTTTTGTCTGAACTGGCCTTAAGGGTGCCTAGCAACAGGTCCTTGACTGGACAAACAACCTTTGAACAATTTTGAGTACAACCCCCCTCCCCCAGATAAAACCAAAATCTTGATGCAACAATGACGACTCACACCTTTCCAATCTACACAGAAACAGACATTTATAGTCTGTCACAGTCTGTTTCAGTGGTGTAAATCTATACCCTAGGCGTATCTCCTGTTTCCATCGGTTTTAAGAAAGATCCACCACCAAGGTGGGAGGACAATGATAAGTTGCATGCAATGCACTATTGGTCGAGCCCATTTCCCTGAGGTGACCCAATCAATTGTGGGCCAGACAAAAGTCTGTCCAGGAAGCATTACTGGCTTCCAGCAGCCTGTCTGTCTGTGCCTGTCATCCTTAGAGTTAGCAATGACTCACCCCAACTTCACCAAATCTGAGGAAGTAGACTCTGAAAAAGTGGAAAATTCCAGCAGATACTAAGAAACAAAAAGGATGTTGGGCTGACTGCACTCCCAAACATGGAGTACTGGCTGGAAAGGAGAAATCTAAGACTACTGTGATGTTGCTCGCCAACGGGCAATCCTACATATGAGATTTTGGGATTAGAGCAGGCTAAATATCTAAAATGGCTTTCTAAATTTCTGAAGTTGGTATAGAAATATTAGGTTGAAGCTGGATCAGTTGGTGGTACATCCCTATTAGGCTTGCTTCCCTTTGACCCAGATTCAAACCTCAGATCGCTTTATGTTGCTGCAAATCTAAGCGGCTCTTGGTCTTGTTGACAAAACCTAGCATGTCAAATGTCACGGGTAAACCTTCTTTGTAAACGCCATCCTCCCTCTCTCACCACCGCAGGGCGGATGGATAGCTGGATGGGAGGGTAGACAGAGCAAAAGAGGAGAGCAGAGAGAATACGATGGAGACAGCAAACAGGAGAGACAAACAGAGTGTCTTTCACTTCTCCGCTCCAGTGGACAGGAGGAATAAACCAGAAAAGACCTGCCTGCTAAACACATCTCTCTCTTTGTTGTCGGGTTGCAGCCTGAATGGGAGCAAAAGTAGAGTGACGGCAGATGGGGGGGGGGGGATGGCTGGAGGAAGGAGAAGGATGAATGCCCTGAGGCTACATTCAGACACTGTCGACGACTGTTGAGAACACCTTCATGTCTGTCCAGCCCTCGTCCGTGGTCCTTAACATAGATGTCGCTCATTCATCGCTCCGACAGGCTCATTGCGCTGCGTCAAATACCAGGGGGACTCGACAACTCCTACCCAGGTGCCGTTTTTATTAGCTTCCTATATTTAAGTTTCAGATAGAATGAGTTTAAAAGGTGGGAACTACCGAACAGCATAGGCAGACACATGGAGGTGGGTACCTGAGCTCTGGATTCAAACACGCCTATTGCTGAAGTTGATAAATACTCTGCGTGTCCCACCAATCATTCTCCCTTAGCGCTCTTTAAACGGTTACTCTGCAGAAGTCATTAACGTCCGCAATGAGGCGTTGAGGGGATGGGTGAAATAAATTGGAAAGCCCAGCCTAATGTTACAACCACGGCACTATCTCCGAGCAGACTTGGGAGGTACTGTATGTGTGTGCAGGCTTGCATATGTGGGTACTGCACAGGTAGCGGATTTTACCAGTCGTCCCCCAATAATGTTATTGAAAAATGCTGAGGGTGCAGAACTGCCAATGACACATCCCAGAGACTTTAACCGCTTTAAAAAAAAAAAGGTCTTATCACTACTTGTTCCTGTCATTGGATAAAAACCTTTATGTCCTGCTTAGCAAAAACCTTTAACTTTTAGAACTTGATGCCAAATGCTCTTATTTGCCACACACAATTTATGCTAGACTTTCTTGCAGCGTTACCGAAATAATGAGCCAGGTTCGAGAGACAACGAGAGCGAAAGTAGAAAACAGAACAAAACAGAATTGTCTCATTAAAGACAACCTCACAGGAACTCCTAGGCCCAAGTCTGACTAATCTAATCTTAAAGGTTACAGTAGCATTGACTGAGGGAAGGGGGTTGCGCTTTCCTCTCCCCTCCCTGTAATACAACAGACACACTGGCGTCCTCTTGGGGGGGAGATTGGAGTGGGCTGAAATGAAACAGGGCCACAGACAAATGGGCAGCCTCTGGAGAAGAGGATGAAACGAATGGAGCGAGAGGCACAGGAACACACACCTGCGTCCTGACATCTGCTGACAAAGGCATGCCGTTCTACTGGGCCACTCGGGGGAGGGCGTGGGCGTGTGAGAGAGAGAGAGAGAGAGAGTTCGAAAGAGGCTCTTTGTGCATGTGTGTTTGTGAAACTGTATCCCAGTGAATGAGAACATGCAACGTGACCAGGGCCGATAACATCCTCTATTCAGCGGCTGGGTAAACATGAGTGGCTCCCAAGATATTGCCTTGGCTGGTCTGCAAAGACCACTGGTCCATCAAACACTCATGTACATACAGACGCACACATGCAAATACCATGGACACACAGAGCTGCGTTTAGAAATGCAAGATTTAACGGAACTGGTTGCCTTCATCCTGCAACCACAAATACTTACAGCAAAAAGGGAAATTAGTAGTTTGCCACAGAAGAGTTTCATGTGTGAAGCTTGTTAAAACCCTGAGCAGGGTGTGGTATAAATTCTAGACATTTTCTGTCCTAAACAAAACCCCACTGCTTCATAGCAAACAAGTTGGGACAGGACTTGTCAGGAGTCAGGAGATCTAAGTCGAGGAAGTGTGGCGGACAGGCGCATTCAGTCAGACTACAACAGCAGCAAATAAAATACCCCTTTCAACCCTGATGTTGCAAAATGAACATTATTCAGCCTGTTTATCAAAAGGGATTAGTGTTAAGAAGGAGTCACATCTGCTCTGCAAGGTTGGAGCTGCCAAGCTGGAAACTAGTTGCTTTCTGTTCAGCTCTCCAGTTGACCTTGTGTGTCTGGAGCATGTGTGGCAAGCCCCGTCTGGCATTTTGCTGCCCATTTAGTTTAAAATCCATTCGCTTGGTCTGCATCGAGAGCTCAGGCCCCACAGGGGAGCCAGCGCTAACTTCTCATCCAGGCGCACATGGCGCTACCCCTCTCGTTTTCTGCTCTCGTCTCCTGCACCCCCTGCTCCCCCCCTTGTTCCACCCGCAAAACCTGCAATACAGGGCAGTGATGCTGTCTGTTCCAGAGATGGTTGCCAGGAAATGCCTATTCAGAGCACCAAGCTGACGACAGCACATGTGTCTGTCTGTAAAAGAGAAAGAAGTGTAGGGAGAGACAGAATGTTACGTGTATGTATCTGAATTTAGAATAGGCCAGGCCTCTTTCTTTATCAGACATGCGGTTCAAAGAGTGCACAGTCACAGTGTGTAGAGCTGACAGCAGTCTTGGGAAACAGGAAAAATAAAAAATAAAAGAGAGAGATCACTGAATCAAGAAGACTGAAACTAGAAAGAACTGCTGGGGGTGCACGCATGTGTGTGCATGTATGTGCGAGCGTGAGGAAGTCAGAGTCACTAATAAAAGTTAAAGGTCAAAAAACAGACCACAGATGAGAAATCAAAGCAAGCAGGTCAGATAGATGACTGAGAAAGACCATGAACAGGTGACTTGTGTGCACATGATTCAGTGAACACTGCTGAGCAGCGATAGAAATGGGTTAGTGAGTTCTTCAGGCCCCTGCTCTGTAGAGAGAGAATGAGAGCAGGATGAGGAATGAGAGCACAGGACAGTGCAGCTTGGGGTTGCTAGTATACCCTCTGCCGTTAGCTGAAACCCTTTGCTGACCGGAACCTGAGCCACCCCATAAATCCCCTCCACTGGAAGATGAGGAATGTATTAAGTCATAGGCAGTGGTGTTGACTCAGTCTAGGTGGTATTGCCGCCCATACAGCTGGGGAGGAACCCAAGAGAAGCTTGGCCTCAGACCTGAGGGCTGTGGGTTTGAGGCCTACATCAAGGGTTGTGTATTTCAGAGCAGACGCCAATTACCTCAGGGGCAGCTGAGTGGCGTTCTGAGTAGGGAGACTGCTGTCAGTGACAATGCACTCTAACCTCTCTGCAGAACAGGACAATCGGACAACTCCCCATACAAGGAGCAATTCAGCATCTCACATCCTCGAGCAACATAATAAATAAAAAAATTAAATAAACAGGTGCTAGCCTCTGATCAGTCCCCTTAACTAATACACTTGAGTTTGATTAAATTAAGTTGTTTTACCAATTGCAAGGGTGCAAAATTAGATGATACCAGTATATTACGGACCTCTCCTATTTTCTCTGACAGGAACAAGGTGCCTGACACTTGCAGGCAAGCTGATGGGCTAAAAGCGCATTCTTGCTCTAATATTAGGCCCTGGGCTCTCCGGGGGACACAGCACAGTAAAGAACCCCTCGTTACCAATCCATAATGGCCATCTTAAGGGGCCCAAGGAGAGTTGTGAATGAGGTTAGACCCAAGTGTTGCAGAAATGCATCTTCAGGATCTATGTGCAAGGTAAGTTGGGGTGCAGGCTATAACAGCAGGAAGCTGGGTGGGTGGGAGGAGAAATCTAAAAAAGGAGCTGGTGGGTGGGGGGGTAGCCACAGGCATTTACCTAACCAAACACAGCTGTCGCATGTGCGTATATATGTGTGTGTGTGTGTGTGTGTGCACACACACACACACACACACACACACACACACAGAGAGAGGGAGAAAGGATTATGGTAACACAAGCAGTCTGGCTCATTCAAATGTGGGGAAAACACCACAAGGCTCTGGCTTGTACAACACACACTCACTCACATAAACCCCTCCACTCCTCCTTCTCTTCTCCCCTTTCCACCAGGGCCTCCATCCAGCAAGGGCAGCCAAAAGAGGGGAGTCGGGCCCAGATAACTCCCTGTCTTATCCTAACAGGATTCAGTCTGTACACAAAGGCCTGTACGAATAATGAAAGGGGGTTTGGGAGCACTTGAAGCAGGGTTAAGCGGCATACACAACCTCCTCTCTTATGTGCTAAGAGCGTCACAATCCCCCCCAGACCCAAAAACAAAAAGGTTCTAATCACAGACTAGTAACTTAAATACTATTTACCGGTGGACCCCAGCCACTGAGCCGGCCTTAGAGACAGAAGGCTCTCACTTAAGCAGGGATAGCACGCAGTGTCTGTGATTAAATGAAAAGAAATAAACAAAACAGGCTTTGATCCTCTTTGTAAAGAGGCATGACCCAGAAAGACAGACCATAAGACTGTAGAATCTTTCCTGCAGAGACAATATAAAGGCCTTTATGAAATATACATTATTGTAGACATTTTGTAAACACTCAACCTTAGTTTGCAAAAGTTTCATTTCCCACCTGTCTTAATATTTGACCACTGTAGAATATATATTCTTAGTTTCATGCTGTCAATACACCAACAGTCTCAAAACAATCAAATAAAAAAAATAAAAAATAGAGTAAAACAATCAACCTTTTAACACAAAATTTATCCTAATAATTATTGTTTGTCTAGCATCTACACCACCAAATAACTGTCATATATAAGATAATCTGACTCATAGCTGGTATAGGCAGGTTTTATATCTGCGTATGACCCGGTGCATTTAACATGTTTTTTCCCATTAGATAAACCAAGGTTCAGAAGGTCAGGTTGAGGTACCACCTTTGCCTCACTTTGCGGCGGGAAAAACCCTGAATTTATATAATTTACTTTGGCTTAGTTTCCCAAAGTGGATGAGCACGGTAATAGATTATGCAGAGCCTCATTAAAACCAGCAGCATTCCAAAGAAGCACCCCCTTCCCTTTTTTTAAAAATTCAAACCAGCTGCTAGTGCGTTTGCTTAACGCCCTGTGAATGTTTACTTTCACATTTGCGTTAAAATGCGGCTGTCAAAAATCTTAGGAGTAGGAGATAAGGTCACCCATCTAATCTCTGTCTTCAATCTCTTCTCTGATTTAGTATCAGTGTCAGACGTCTGTGCTCTAGGGAAAACAGTGTCGCTACAGAGGCTCATGCGTTCCGACGAGGATGTCTCTGTCAGGTGAGGGCGGGGTGCTGGAGGAGGAGGTGAATGGGTACAGAAAGATGGAGAGGGGTGTCTTGGAGAACACAGATTTAAGTCTGGAGGAGATGACTGAGTTAACTCCACAGGCCTGTCACAGCCTATTCTCGGCTTCAATGAGCAAGACATGGCTGAGGACCAAAAAGGGTGCGAGCACAGTCAGATGCTCCTGGCTAGTACACCAAGCTTAATGATTTGGAAGGGAGACTAGGCTAAAACGAACTAATTTAAAAACGTTGGGCCAGATGCACTCCATCAAACACAACCATCACCTGAAGAATCAGCGAGTCATCTAGCCGAGGGACAGAAGCAAAGGATGGCAAATAAGGATAGAGAAAAATGTATTACTCACTTTTCATGCAAACCAAGTTATTGTCGAATAAGAGGTCAAATTAAACAGGATCATGTAATTTCCCTGGTTGGAAAAACACCTCGACACAAGCAGATTTATCACAGTAACAGAACTAATTTACAGAAAAACAACATTGGTTAAGAAGAAACAAAAGAGGAACCAGAAATAGTTGCATGAGGTGCCTCTCACTGCACAAGGATTTCCTGTTTGGCTGTCGTCATTTTGTCTTCCAAAAATATTTATTCCCCAAAGCCAAATTGTCTTCCATGTGATGGGGGGGCGAGGTGTGTGTGCGCATGCATGTACACACTTGTTTGTGTAGCGCAGAGCACACAGAAAACGCATTGTTGGCCAGACCCGAAACAACACAGCAGATTGTTTCCCACTGACAAAGAAGGTCTGGTTTCTCATAGTGAAACGGGGCCGATTTACTGCCTGTGGCTTCAAAAGACTGGAAACAGAAGCCATTCTAAGAGAGAGTGCAGCTCACTGAGCAGACGGCAGAAATGTTATTGGCATTATTCAACTGTATAAAGCCAGAAGAAAGGAGATAGAGAGAAAAAAACCCAAAACCACAGCGCTGGCAGCCAATGACAGTAGGCAATCATTTACACTAAATATAGCTAACCTAAATCCTAAAATCATACGCTGAGTGATACTGGTATATCCAACTTACTGAAGAGGTGTTCAACTACAGCCAGGCAAAATTAAGCAGTGCTCTAGGCGTGACAAGAAGGCAGCGTGATAAATGGTTGAAATAAGGATCAGGTTTCATGAAAGAATTGGTCATAAACCTCTGCTCACATTCCTCTAGCTTTTGTTAAAACCAGTCCCCACACAGTGGCACTAACCTCTGGCAAAAAGGAGACCAAGGTGTTGTAGTACAGCACGTCTCCTGTTCAATCTCTATAGATGCCATTAATTCTTTATGATCTAATGCTGCCCAACCTTGTGTATAGGGTCTCTCAGCAAATGTTCTCATCTTTGGAGTTCAGTGATGCTGACGAACAGTCGAGATAAATCTCCGAGATGTCTGGCACATTTCTTTGTACATGATCCATCCACGCAGTCCATGCCCACCATCTGTTACCCCGGCCTGGTGCAAACAGAGCCTGGATTTTCTTCTTATGCCCACAGGTCACAAGTTCAGGATGAAATCAACAATTCATGAGTCCCTGTAAACATGCAACAGCTACACAGAGCAGGGAGTGAAGAGAGCTGTGGACAATGCATGACGTGTTAGTGTGTGAAGTCTGTAGCTGTGTGCAGATAAGGATGGGTGGGGGCGATTCACCGAGCCTCTGAACTGGGGCACAATGGCATTAAAAACACTTACGGAATTATCTGGATAGAGTTGGTGGAGTGTACACAAGCGCACAGGAAAATATAGGGGAGGATGACACAGATAGAAGAAATCAGAAAGAAAAGGAGGAGAAAGGAAGGAAGGAAGGGGGAGGGCAAGCGACCACACATGGCTAATCAGATTTTATAGACTGACCTGTTTAAAAGGCTGATCTCGCCTTTTGTCCTCCGAAATGCCTGGAGGTGTGCAGTCCTATGTGTCTGATGGGGGGGTGGGCGCGGAGGTCAGCGTAGGTTACTGAAAGTCTACACGGACCACGAACATTGTTGTTGTGTCCCCTCACGAGACAGTCAATGCCAGATTGAAACCGATTGGCTGCTTGTAAATCAGTGACGGAAAGGGACCTGGATGGTGCTTATGATACACAGTATGGCTGCTTCGACATGCAGGATGACAGAACAGAGATTGGTTGCGATTTTACTCCCAACCTGGCGATTTCTGATGTTGCAGAATAATATAATTAGGGCATTCATAAAGGGCATGATTATTTTTTTTTGCAACAATGTCTTGGCTTTTGGTCAGTTGCTTAAAGTTGTAAATTTGAACTAAAATCATGATTTTTTTGGATTGTAAAGCTGAAATAAAGACAGCAATATTGGTCAAAAACATATAAAAGCTTTTATTTTGGAAGACTGATGAAGGATCAAGAATATTTATGCTGATACCACTTAAGAGTCCCGCAAGATATCCTTCCACATTCTGTCTCCCACAAATGATGAGAATCCACTGGACATGGACGTATATTAAAATTAAAAACAACTTGGACCATTTACAGATGCATCCCTGAATAATTCAAACCTGCCCTACATATAGTGTTAAATATGCAGTATTGCCGACAGCCAAAATCTCTCATCTTTTGGGAGGCCACAGCTCTTAAACCCTTCTCTATTCTAAGCAGAGGAATATTCGTGCTCCAAATAGCGGACGTGTAGGCTAGAGTTTAGGGAGGGTGTAACTTCTCAGATCTATGGAAGAGGAAGAAAAAGGAGGATTTCCCACCCTGTAATTTGCTGGGGGCTTTGTGGGCCTACACCCGGGCTTGCTTTGTACTGATCTGCTTTGTAGCAAAGGGAGACCAGGAACCACGGCTTATCAACTACTGAGAACACCTGGTGCCAGAGATCAGCTGACAGACACACCTCTTTATCAAGATGCAATATTTTCTTCAAAGACTGTAATAGTCAAAGCCTGAAATTGTCAAATCTTATCCACATGTTGCTTTAAAACAGCTCCTGTCCCGAAAAGACACAACACTGAAAAAGGTTTGAACAGACAGTACCTGTAGTACGAGCGGTTCCGGGTTGAATGCCAAGGTCATGAGCAGCTGCATTCTCTCCGTGTCCTTGAGGTTCTTTAGCAGGAAGCTGCCTGAGTCTTTGGTCTCAGCATACCGGCGGACCACACGGTCCAGCAGCCTCTGAGAGGGGCAGTGCACCAGGTCTGACCAGCCCTCAACCACCTCTGGAGTGAGCAGACGAACATCACCGTTGATCCGGGCAAACTCAGTCTTGTACATTGCCTGGACGAGGTCACAGCGTGGCCTGCCTGTGGCCCTCTTGCAGATTTTCTGGTCTATCTCAGCCAGCTCCTGGTTGGAGCCGAGCCGTTTGAGCACCACACGACGAGTGCCCTCCCTGGGCTCGCCGTACTGAGCAAAGTAAACATTCTTGACATTGAAAACATCTAGGAATCGTAGGCGACCCCAGGTCTCAAAGGAAACCTGGCCGTTCATGAATTTGCGGCACCAGCTGGTGCCAAAGCAGGCGGGACACTTGTTGAGGTTGATGAAGCGTCTGTCAGTGAGCTCATTCTTCTGGAAGGAAGCAAACAGGTTGTGAGTGTTCATCAACAAGATGACAAACAGCCCCACCACCAATAAGAGCTTCAGACAGCGGTAGAGGCGGCCAAGTTTGAGAGGAAGGAAGCGCAGCATGATGGGGACAGGGCAGGGGCAGGGGTTCTTTAGGGATTTGGAGAAGGAGAGGTACTGAGATGATCGTCAGGGAGCCAACCTCAATGCCTCTCCGTCATGGTGTACCGGGGTAGCTTCTAAAGTGGCACGCAGGGGGGAGGTGGGCACAGCTGCCCCGTGCCAGTCTTTAGCAGAGGCCAGTGAGTCATGTTCTATCTTCTTGGTGTTTGTGTGCAACCTCGAGCCAGCAGGCCTGAAATCAAGCAAAGAAAGGAGAAGGAGGAACTCATTACATCAGGGAAAATAAAAAAAGATACATTTCATAAAACACCAACATGGGCTCTTTTGGTGATGGATAAGTGAAACTGGTTTATATAATTTTTCATCTGCTTGGTCTGCAACTTGAACACTTAAGTCCTAGCATGCGACACCCCCTATAAAACAAAGAAGCACTCTCTGGCATATGAAAATGTCTCACAAATTTGAATTGCTTGGGTAATTTGAGAGATTTCATTACTTTTTGAGCAGAAATGAGATGGCCCACAGCCAATGCAATAAACCTGCACGTGCATGTTTGAGCTCCTCTTTGGAAAATCCTTTCTTGTATACTCCAATATAAGAAAGACATAGAAAAGGGGAAAATAAAGTGTCAGTGATCAAATTAAGAGGAAATGTACATCACCCTCTCCTAGAATAAATAAAATGTGCTGCACTCTGAGGATGATTCCTCAGAGGACCTCGCTCTGTAGCCACAGAAGTATCCATCACTTTGCCTCCGATGCACAGCAAAATAACACGTTGTCTGCATACCTCAACAGATACACTGAATTCTGGATTTCCCCCCCTTCTCGCTTCAAATGGCAGAATTTCACTGTGCATTGTGAAGAGTCACACCGTGCGTGGTTTAACCTTTGATCAGAGTTGCCCTGCTTCATTTTAATTATGCTTTGAAGTTGTTTCTTTGAAAATGGCTGGTGTCACTAAAATAAAGTCTGTGGTTGAGGTAAAAAAAAATAAATATATATATGGAATCCGTGAATACCTCTATTATATATCTATGTCAGCAGAGCAGGGGCTGGTAAGAATTAAGCATGGACGAAAACAGACCATCTGTGCTCACAGTAAAAGAGTGGCCCATGATGAAGCCACATTGGACCCCCCCCAAATCAGCTTTTTAGCAATGAGTCTTGTCTTATAAGTCGCTTTAAGAAAGACAATGGCTCAAGCCATGCAAATTAGCCATCCTCAATTAGAGCTCATTAGGACATGCCTAATAGGACAGCTGACTTGAGAGGCCACGGCAGGCACACTAGTGTGATTAGTGTGCGTGTCGATGGGTTCCATGCATTTTGCCTTCAGATCGAAGTGGCTGAGATCCGGAAAGACACAGGGACCAGAGGCAGCCAAGAGAGCAGCGGTTGTGAGAGATGTGCGGCTGTGGGGTGTCATAAGAAACTGCATACACTAGTTCTTACCTCACACCTCTGTCTGAAAATACCTCGAGCAGATCAGGTCAAAAACACTAATGTAAAAATAGACCATATCCAAATAGGGGCGCTACAGACAGCTGAACTACATTTTGTTAAGGAAAAGAAAATTGTGTTTCATGCATTTTTTTTTCTGTTCACCAAAAATCTAAATGTGACTCAACAGTGAGCAGTGCACCATAAACAAGAGGGATAATGAGTGACAAACTTAATTTACATAATTTAAACAGAATATTGAATATTTTTTTAAACTCTGTATTAAGTCATATAGCTACTGTAAATCTTAATGGTAGCTTGTCAAAATTTCCAGAAGACATGGGACGGCATGTAATTATTCATGTTATTATAATGAAGCACAATGATAATGGTAATTTTAGGCTTTATGAATAATTCACTGAGTACACATTTTGATTTTACCACTTCATGCTCACATTAACCTGTGATATCTCAGAAGCAAAACTGTACATAAAAGATAATTCTTCGTGCATTTGGTCTGAAACTGCATTTTATTGGGCAAGCTAAATAAAGAAACTGTAGGTCCACATAGAGCTGACGTCAACAAAAATGCCTCCAGTGTGATAAATGAACAATAACCAAACAACATCTCAGCTAAAAAGAACGGCAACACTAATTTAATAGTGTCTGGAAGAAATTCTACAAGATATTCATATTAACTTGGGAAAGGATGGATTGGGAGATGGGAAATAAAGAAACTAAGACTGCGTGACTAACAACAACAATTTCAATAGGAGTGAAAAGGATGTGTGCCTTGTGCCTTCTACTACAGGGAGCAAGGGGAAGCTGATTGCTTGAAGGGAGAAACTGAATATCCAGTTGCTACCAAATCTTGATTCAAGTGCCATTTAGCATTTGACACAGGCAGTCACATCACAGATGCGGCTGCTCGATCTTAGAAGATATGAGATTTAACCAGGATCAGCAAAGGGCTCAAATGAGGACGAAACACAACCTCAGCCAGGCCAAGAAGATGAGGACCTCTTCAAAGCGACAGAGCACCCTGGCAAGCTGGAACAAGCCCAGAACAAGACCCGGACCCTGCGGAGTAATGAGATGCACGAGCTGGCGGCTAACACGGGGAGGGATACGTAGCTTTTTCCTCCTCTCCAGAGGAAGTGTTGGGCCTCAATTACCTATGAAGCGGTACCTAGATTATGTCAATGCCCATAGTAATTGCTGGACTGAAAGGATAAGATACACACTGCATTTTCATTCTGATAATGACAGGCAGGCACGGTGTTAAAATGCGTAAAATGTTGACAATGAAATGCACGAATCTGCCACAGATGGCTTATCCTTGATCCTGTACTTTTGTTTAGCATGAAGCAGGAGAGTATATGAATTGAAATGCTACTAGATTAGAGTTTTTATAGCCTGCCGCCGCTACACAAAGAGTAATAGTGTGAATGAGACCAAAACATTCAGTTTTATTGGAAGGATGGCATGGTCATTTAAGACGGGGATGTTTTTCTTGGTAATTACCCCCATTAGATTGCTTCTCGTGAATTTTACACCTGCAAAACCATTTAACTCCCCTCACTCTCTGTATGCCACCACATGGCTGAGAGTTAATAGGACATGCAGAGAGGAAAGCAGACTGTCTCGAGATCTACTGCCCCTTCTGCACTCTGCGAGAAGGAGGGATGCACAATACCAAGAGGAGAAATCCTGTTTAGAATAAGCACCAAAATTACCTTTCATCATACACACAGCTGCTGCCAAAACTGGGGTAAGAAAGTTTTTCAGCGTACCCCGTCTACAAAATACTGCGGTGAGCGCTTTGACAGAGAAGCAAGGAAAAAGAGGGCAAATCAAAAGGATGCCTGACTCCACATGCATGGGAGACTCGCATTCAAAATGTTCCAAGTTTGGCAGATGTTAAGAGCCGCAAAATGGCTCATTACTGGGACAGGAAAGACGCAAGATGAAGCAATAGGCCGCATGTTGGCTTAAAACAGAATGACAAAGGCCGAGACAGAGGAAGACGACATCGTAATATCCTAATATTTTAACTTTTATTAAACCTAGATTTTGACAGAATAACCCAGATAAGAAGGAGGGGGCTGAAAAGGAAATTTCCTTCTTGAATAATCTTTTCCACAGCTCATTGTGTAAAACTGGTTTCAGCTAATGGTGTACGAGGGCAAGGCTACTCGCAGGCTAACCCATTTCCTTCACTGCACCTGGGGCTAAACTTCATTATGATATAATGAAGCCAAGCCACACGTGAACATGCTTGATTAATTCCACTGGAAATGCAAAAGAGACGGAGAGAGGAAGCGGTGAAAAGGACAGGAAGACAGCAGGGGAGTTGGAAAAATAGGGAGAGAGAGAGAGAGAAATAGAGAAAAAGGATACAAGCGATGTATCGCTGGTGGACAGCAAGGGGATAGAAACATGCGGGAACTTGTGATGGAAATGAATGAAAAGAGATCACTTGAACACAGAGTAGCAGTTGTCCATCTCTGAATGGACACACACACACACGAACACATCTATCCCTGGAGACCAGCAGCATTACCACCGAGTCCTACTCAAAACTCGGAAAAGGCCTCCTCTGACCCCCCCCCATTGCAATGTGCGGCTCTAGCTGGGGAGAGGAACTAGTGTTGCCAAGGTTATCGACTGAGGGAGTCAATAATGTTTGATCACAAAAACATTCAGCCACAGCCGGATTGCCTCAGTACAGCAAACGCGTAGACAGTGATGGACAGATACAAATGACAATAACATTCGCATGCCTAATGGAGAATTGAGTCCTCAGAATATAAGCACCAATTAGCAGCATCCCCACACTAACATTAGTCCGATTCATCTCTGGCCCAAAGCAAACGCTAGAGGTTTTAATGAGAATATTAATGGTATCTGCTTTGCGCCAAACTGCCGCAGCTGTTTGGAAGGCCACACTTGAGCTGGGAAGACTTACTATGGACTCTTCAGCTGATAACATGTTTTGTTTCACTCAAACAGCTGCACATTCTCACGAGCCAGGATCGCACTGCAAGAAGTTTTGAAAAGTTGTCATGCATTTAAATCTCATGTTAATGCGATTGCAAAACAAATGTGTCACCTAAGTGAAGCCACACTCAAACTGATTAAAAACAAGCCATCGAGCCAAGCTTTTAGTTTAAACAAATGGGTAATATGCTTGGAGACGGGGGAAAGAAAATTGATTAGCTAACGGACAGTTATCATTTTCATTAAAGAAAGAAAAAGGTCATTCCTAATGTAGCTCCATCTGTTGTAGACGTTGCTTTATCCAAGTATAACTTGGTGAGTTTGGAGGTCAAAAACAAAAATATACTGCTCCTGTGGGAGCTTTTAGGCTACAATTACAAGACGTTTCCCTGCTGAGCACAGTGAAACATTCAAATCAACCACCAGCAGAACGACTTAAGTGTATTGGTCTATTTTCATGGTTCCCGCGCCGACTAACCTTGCAGAAAGTCTCCACAATTAGTCTCCTGATATGGAAAAATTAATTCTAAGCAGCCCATTCTATTCATTAGACTGTAACGGGAAATTCCTTAGGACTTACTATACGCCTTTTCTGGACAAAACAGTAGAACCGTTGTGGTAATCTATTTTTCCTTTGAAGAAATCAAGGGCAGAAGTTTGCAGAGAGCGTAGACTCGCAGGAATCTCATGGTCAAGTCAATTTAGCCATTGCTGCATTGCAAATTACGCTTTCAGCAGCAAAGCCTGAGCCCTTCTGTCTGCTGGGCAAACCGCTCGACCTGCCCTTTGCTGAAGCCAACGAGGACAGCAAATCTAACCAAATCAAGTTGGCCAAGGGGAAACCTGTTGAGGTCACATTGTTTTTGTTCTAATAGTCAGAAACTACAGTGCCAACTGAATGGGACGTTAAAACAAATCTAACATGTTAATGGTGACTCCAGCGAACACCTTCGTAAAACCAATGTTGATATAATTGAATGGGCTTTGCATGCAAATAGCCAAAGGAATATGTGTTTAGGGGTTTTAAAAAAATAAAAAAATAAATACAACATTTTGGCCCGTCATCCATCCATCTGCACCGTAGCTCGTGCCTGACACTCCATTGCAGCTTCGTGGATTAAATTAAGGTGATCGACATTTAAGTTGTCTTTAGGCACCTGACCAACGACCAACGACGTCCAATGAAAGCAACAGCTACCGAAAAGATAAGAGGACGGTCGTTGCTGGAGATAACAAATGATAACTCTCTTGTAACAAACAAAAAAAAAACCCCACCACGAGCAACTGTAGCAGCAGCGGCAATAATAAACTTCCCGTCACCGTTAAGCGGATGTGGGCATCTGATAAGAAGTTTGTTTCTAAAAATAAGAAACAAACAAAAGAAAAGACAAAAACACAATCTCTGCCGTCTGGTATTTTATCTCATCACTCAAGCATCGTCTTCCATGCTCTTTGTTTTTGTTTTTTTTGTTGCTTTATTTCACATTGTCAAGTCGAGACTACAACAAACTGCGCAAAGCGACTCACTAACGAACGTCATTAAAACGGCTTAGCGCGCGGCAAAGGGAAGCAATTAAAAAATAAATAAAATAAAAAGGCAAGAAACTGTGAAACAAACCTTGTGCGACTTCCCCCCCCCTCCTCCTCCTCTTCCTCTTCCTCCTCCTCTCTCCGGGTCCTGTGGTGGTGAAATGCTCAGCGCTCAGCTGATATCATTCTTCAAAGTTGTGGCCACTTGCGAGGCGGCCGAGGGACACTTCAAACCGCCGCCAACGACGTCTGAGCCGAACACAGCGTCCTCAGAGCCCCGGCGCAGAGCTCTACCACGCGAACTCACACGGGCGTCCCATTTCTAGCTCAGGGGCATGTAGCCAGCTAGCCTGCTAGCTGCCGAAACAAACAGTTGGGGGGTGTCGAGTCTTAACTCTTCGTATACCGGCTCTTTCCGGCTCGGCGACGCGGTCCTCGTCACAAAGGGCAGCAACGTCTGCGCTGTGCATTGGCGTCCATATCTGTCCGCTTATCGTCGGTCCCTTTGTGCTCACAGAATCTGACCCCCCCCCTTCCCGTCGTCTCCTCCTCCTCCTCCTCCTCCTCGTGCAGCGGCTCAGTCCTCTCCCAACACCACAATGGGTTCTGTTTCGACTCTTTTCAACACCAGCATCTTTGCGCTTTGCGACACCCGCTGTCTGTTTACGGCCGCGGTTGCTAGGCGATTGTTCTAATATTGTCTTGTCTGGAACGCCGCCCGCCCGCCCGCCCCCCCCCCCAGCGCAAAGTCTGCCCAAATTTCTATTTTTTCCCTCAGTGGCTCCATCAGCCTAAAAGCAATCTTTTATGGAAAATAGTAACATAATCTAAAATTAACCCTTAACTCATTGCTGAAAATACATGCTGAAAATTGTGACCCCACAGCAGCTTTACATATGAAAAGCCAGAGCAGTGTTGTCGTTATAAGACAACATAATCAATAGACGTGTCTATTGTAATAGGACCAATTAGCCCAATTCAACCGTGTTAAATTCAATGTTTAATTACGCAGCCTAGGGGCAGACAAAACCGAAAAACACGTTTATCTAGGCGTTTTTAATTTTCCATTACACTGTAATTATATGTGTATTACAATCGAAGTGAATGAAAGATGAAAGTAAGCCATCACAGCCAAACAACCAAGTATTTAATCAACTGTTAATTAAGGTACATGTTTGATTCACTGAGAGCTGAGGCACAGTGAGAGTCAACGTCTCGGCCTCTCACAGTTCATTTGTTTGTGTTTACCGCCATCTGCTGGAAAATGAGAGGCTGACACCGAACGAGTGGTGCAATCACGTGTCATGGGAAATACCACACTTTTCTTTTGAAGACGTAACGACAATAGTTACTATACTGTCGCACTTTTACACGCTATAATTCTCACTTTATTTTTGTTTTTCTGAGTTGTCGCCCTACGTGCGCGTCACCGCTCTTGCATTAAAATTGTAGCACTGTTAACAAAACACATTTGAATGTCTTGATTTATAAAACGCAATCACGCTCACGAACGTACCTTTCTTACATAATCGATTTGAATGTTTCCCATGGATGGCGGGCGGGAAAAAAACAAACTGTAAACTAGGGCTATTCTATAATAAACTAGGGTTTATTGAGAAGGCGGAGATTTTCGAGCGACTGTAAAGGCAGCACGGATGTTGCGGCGGCTGAACTGAATCAAAAGTACAGCAGTCGTTTCCGAAAAGTTTGAACCGGGCTTTGAAGATGGCAGGCGCTGTGAAGCACAGACCAGACAGTGCGGCAGTATTAATGCTCGCTGCAGTCGGCTTGGCACTCATAACCGCCCTGAGTGTGTGGAAGTTGAAACAGTTTAAATACAGACTCATAAATGAACCTGGAGGTGCAATGTTTTATGGTGAGTAGCCTTAGATGCGCATTTAGAGGTCCGGAAGCCGTCGTTCGACATCACTTCCTGAACACGCAGGTTGACTAATATATCAGTATAATAATGAATTAAAGTCGATTCTGGTCACAATTTCTGTCGCACGTTGGGGCCTCGGTAGGAATGTAGTAGAGGGCCGCATCAGGTAACTTTGCTTTATCCACCATGTTTATTAGCAGAGCAGTCTCATTCATCTCTGTGGGAAATTCATAATTAACACAACTAGCTAAAACACCCCAGTACTCGTACACAGTACCAGCCCTGCACCTCGCTGGCCTGAATGTAATGCAGCCGTCTTTAATGTGATTAATTCCAGCTGTGCTTCAGTGACGCTGTCTGCTGTGCAAAGGGTCTGTTGTTCACAGGCAAAACAAATTAAGGATAAGGGTGTTTTTAAAGGTGTGATGTACTGTATGAATGACATTTCTGTAAGTGGCACATTGTTTGGCTTCATGGTGAGAAATGACATTGGACTCAACCTTTTTATTTAGGCTACCATTACATTTGCCAGTTAGCTCTAGATGCCATAAACTGTTCAGGGCTCACCAACCAGCAGTATACTTGATTCATGTAATATTTAAAGGTTTGCAGTTTCACCAATGTTTCATCACTGTACCAACATTTATTGTAGATTGTTTTCCTATATATCCTTATTGTGGGCTTCTTGTCTTTTCATGTTCTGTATTCCTGTTAAGTTATGTTGTAGTTTGCTTGTTTTTTCATTAACGTAACTGCATAATGATTTATTTACTTCTGGAATATTTTTGTACTTAATTTTTTCACTAAATGTAATACATTAGAGGATTGCCTTAGTTTTCATAACGGCGGCCTTGTCTTTCTTTTTTTTGTACTTTTTCTGCAGGTATGCTTTTGGGGTTAACGGTGAGATGCTTGTCATTTGACTGGGGCGAACGTGTGGACAATATGGAGACTGTGTGCAGCTGTGGCAGCTTTAACAGCACTCCTCACGTGTTGATGGTCAACATCACATCACACTATCACTGTTTTCGACATGTTGGGAAGGTCAACCAAAAATGCCCACCGGTCTCAACCCCTCATACGGTAACTATGACAGTTAAATTTAACTTAAGTGAATCTTTTATGTGGATAAGTGCTACGGGTTGTGACACAACATAGGCCCCAGTGAAAGTGAAACAACCTGTCCTAATAAAGCATTGGCTTTAAAAAGCTGTGTATCATTTTTGCAGAGGGAACAAACTGCACCATACAGGATGCTTTCATTTCCTCTGTAATTTTAGTTTGTCTGAAATAAAAATGTTCTCTTCACTGTCTTTTCTTTGATCACATCTATATATTTTTTTCCCTTGTGTACGCTGGATATTTACATCAACAGTCACCTCTAATGGTGCTTAGTTATTGGTTTTCCTCTAAATTACTTCCACGATCTGTTTGTTATTAGGGAAGCAAGAGAGTTGTGGTACAGAGAGGAACAGGGCAAGAGAGCAATTTAACCTGTATTTAGGATTTATCAAGGAACAGATAGGGGAGATTACATTTTCAGGTGTGCTGTGTGGGCAAGGGGAAATTAGAAGACAACTAAACACAGAAACCAATAACCAGAGTATATACATAGACCACACAAAGGGTCTGATCAATGAATACAAAAAGGCTTTACACCAACAAATGTTCCTGCCAACAACTGCAAACACAAACTGTGAATACAAACAGAAAACCCAATTTATCTTTTCTAGAAATATGGGTTCCTCTCAAGACATTTCCCTAGTTGTGTGTTTAGATGCCGAGTTTCCATAGTGAGATACTCTTGGAAGTGATGTTGGGCCCGGATTGCTCTGCAGTGCAGGAGAGATGTGAGATAGTTAGGTAATCTCAGCAGGCGCTGCAGCTTTTTTCTCTTAACAGAGAAAGACGGTCATCTCAACCTGTCACACAGTAATGGATGTTAATATCTGCCATCTGTTATAAGGTGGAGGGAACTGTGATACAATCTTCCAAATCACAAAATCCTGTGCATACTGCATATTAATGACGTTTTCTTAGTTTAGTAGAGATGCGCTGCTGTTTAATTAGCACTTATCTATTACTTTGAGGAAGCCTACTGAGTCAAACAGGTTTGGTCAGAACAGTTTTTATTTATATTTTTACGAGATCTAACATTTTGTTTCTGTAACATTAAAACTTAACCTTTTTGGTAATTTGTTACTTGTATATAACATACCATAAATATAAAATAATATAACATACTTTATCCAGAGATAAGCAGGGATAAAGCAGTATGGATAATGAATGAATAACATACTTTATTGTATACATTATATTGGTATGTTAATGTTAAGACTTCACTGGTAACCTTTTCCAATATGCTTCCAGTAAAAATCATGTTCTCAACAAAAGTTTCATGTTTTTTCTTAATGCTGAGGATCTCATTGGAATTCTACATAGGAGTCTGTTAACCTTTTATCAAAGTACAGTATACTTGTATTGTTTTTGTTTCTAAGGTGCAACAGAATAATGCTAGAACTGGACCTTAAGTCAGAGTGTTGCAAACTACTCGCACCAATTATTTGTTAAAAAGGAATTAGAGTCTCTAATCACTGAGATATTAGAGCCTAAGCCTCGAGATGGGCCTCTGGTTGTCTCTCATTAGTATTATTACTGTTGTCTGGCTTGCTTTCATATTTTAGCGGCGCTATCAGAGACACTTGTCATATCAAAGAAACCAACCAATGAGCCAGGGATTCAGCCACAGCATGGCCAACAAGCATGAGAGGATGTGGAATGAGCATATGTGAAAATGTATTTCTTAATCTCAGAGCAATGTTTCAACCAGAGAGAAAGGGAGTAAGTGAACCATGAACCTTGCAAATCATCCGGGCCAAGTGTAACTCTTCACTAATGGCTTGGACTCTTGGCCCCTTTGAATGCTGGGGTCTCATTAGCAAACCAGCAGAGGCTACCACAAAGGCCATTACATCGGTCAGACTATTCAGTGTAGCCTTCACGCCATTAAGTCTGATACATATGGGGACCTAGCAGGGAGAGATAAGGATTTCATTGCATTACTGAGTCCATTATGTTCCACTGGGGAGTAAGGCATTAAAGTTTGTGGTCTGATTAAATTTAGTGCTGCTCAACTGAAGAGGCAATTAGTGTATACAACACACCTCCATCCTCGACTCTGTGGTGCAGGTGGCCCTTAGAATAAAACCACCGGCATATGCATAATTTATTGATTACAGTATGTATTAGTCTCTGTTATGCAGTTTGTATTTGTCATGCACAGTCTGCACAGATGAAAAAAAAATATATATTGTGCTGCGTGGGTGAGCTGGGTGATAGCAGAAAGGTAAGCGCAATTTGTAGCTCTAGCAACCATTTCAAGTGTGAATTACTGAGAAAGCATGGTGGTCCTCCAAACTCTATAGGGGGCTTTACAGCATTAGAAATGCTCATTTAAAAAAATGCAGTCCTCCACATATACACGTGTAAATGTTCACCAAAATGCAATGTGTCTTGGAAATAGGCTTGCCTCTATAAATGTCCTATTTTCGTTCATCCAAATATTTATGCTATTCAGTCTGCTTCAACCTTTTGACTGCTTTTTTTTAAAAAGCAAAATCCAGACCATTCTCAAAGGTCTGCAACCACAGCCCTGTTTCAGCAAACAGCCTTTTGGACTGAAATTGAATTCAAATGGAATTTAACTTTTAGCAATGTAATGAGACCTTGAGGGATGTACGAATCAGAAAAAGTAGCATGATTTTGATCTGAATTGAATATCACTGCCGTTTGATCCTCAGAATGTACCTTCAATAGACATGAAAAAGATTCAAGGATGAAGGACATGAAAGGCTACCTTTCTGATCATTGCATCATATTGGCTAGGATGAGAAACAGACAGAATGTGCACGGTATGTTTAAAAAAAAAAAAACCTTCCACATTGGTTACGGTTTGTGCTGAAGGTAATGCAGGCTGCTGTGATTAGCAGCTTGGATTTTGTTTAATGTTAATCCATCTGTTGTCTGAACACGTGTGGTTATACTAATGTTACATGCATGAACGCTTCGAGCCTCTCTAGTAAACACTGACACAAGCAGTTAGACTTCTCACTTTGCATTATGCGTTGCTTTAATCAGCTGTGGAAGTCTGAGTCAGGCAACAGGGACAGGATGCGAGTGCAGTACACAGTAATTATATGCAACCAAAGTGATTTTTGTATCTAGATATGTGGGATCCTCTTTTGGGCGCTAACACTGTGTCAGTTTAGTTCCTATAATGTTCCCTACTACAATGTTCAAGGGTGGGAATAATCAAAAAAGTATGAACATTGGCCCATGCAATAGTTTTGTTTCTTAGAAAGAGGACAGATAAGGTTGTTGTGGTACTTGGAGACTGTAGTGTCATTGGGATTCAAGAGAAATACAGAACTACAGAATACTGCCAAAATAGAGCTGCTGAAGTGAAAGATGTGTGTGTAATCTGTCAGTCAGCCAGTCAGTCACATTCAGTAAACGGAGTCCTCTCACTCCCCACGCAGCCCTGTCAGTCACCAACACAATAGCTCTGTCTTTTACAGGAGACCTTTGATCCCGAGGTCCTTTTCAATCTGTTCCTGCCACCCATCATCTTCCATGGAGCTTACACCCTTAATCAGGTGAGACTGCCGTCCTGACATGACTCCAAGAAGGGGGAAAAAGACTGTTCAAGGGACTGTTCCTTTTATATAGGTGCTCCATCAGTTTGGAAAAGCTGCCTTATAGTGTGTGCTGCTGTTTGTTGCATGAAAATTAAGTAAATGTGTTGCCTATTGGTGACCTGTTTGTCTGCTTGTTTGGTGTTACTAACTGGTTTTCATTTTAATTTCTGTTCTAGAAACGATTCATTAAGAATATTGGATCCGTTCTGACCTTTGCTTTTTTGGGTACCATAATCAGCTGCATGACCATAGGGTAAGCATCAAAAATACTATATCAGCATATTTGAACAAGTATTTCTATATAAAACAATATTTTATTAGTACTAGAAAATGCAGTAGTATTATATTCATTTACTCATTCTTTCTTGTCATTTAAAGTCCATACATACAGTATGTGTTAATGTTGCATTAGTATTCAGTATGGAGCTTGGACACAGCTACCAATGTGTAATGTTAATGTTAGTGCTATTCTGGCCTCACAAAGCTAGATGGCGCTCTCAGACTAGAAAGGATCTTTGTGTCTTTGTCACTGAGGCACTAATTTTCTGCACACAAAGACAGTGTGAAAACTGACTAACTCCAGTTCCTGTTGTAACTCCAGGATCTCTGTGATCAGAAACAAAATAGCCATTATATGCCTATAATGTTTTTTTGTTGACACTGCCATACTGCACTGCATTATATTCAGAGCTGTTTCAGATATTCTGGCCCCCTTCGTGTATATGAATGTAACAACACCTTTAACTCAATAATAAACATATAATATAATTTTCACATTTCTGACAATGTCACAAAACACGGAACATTATGAGCTCCGTAAAGACAGATGTTATGGCTGTTGTATTGGATTGCATTAGATAGTACAGGTGTTCCTAATAAAGTGGCCTCTGAGTTGAATTGTTTTCTTTTTCCTGATGATATAAAATGTAATGTCAATATTTTTATTTATTATTTTAAGACTTGTAAAGCTGCTAATTCGGTTTAACAGTTACTTAGTTTGCTTGTTGTTTATTCTTCACATTTTCACATAACATATAATCATTTTATTCACAAATTTTTATTTCCATGTAAAAGGTTCATGCACTCTAGATGATATTACAGCAGGAACTAATGGGCTTCTCCAACCTGCTGAAACCCAGCGTTAAAAATGTTGTCTTTCCTCTCTTCCTTTCCTTCTTTTCTCCCCACTTCCCCGGAACACAGGGCAGGGTTTGACATGTTGGCTTGTACACATTCTTTAATGATAAGGCACAAGGCCTGCTTGTTAGTGAGTCGGCCAAATCCTATGGGGGTAAGAGAGTGTCATGGGAGTCAGGAAACCTTACTGACCCAATTGACAAAGTACATTCACTTCCTCTCATTCTCTGTCTGTGTCTGCTGGTCTCTCTCTGTCTCTCTCTCTGTCTCTCTCTCTGTCTGTCTCTCTGTCTGTCTCTCTGTCTCTGTATCTCACACACACTGAACATCATTACCATAACTTCAAATCTCCCTTTAGGATACAAGAATTAGACAGTTCAGTTGATCGACCTGAGGGCAGTACTTTAAATCCCGGCCTTGGAGACTGGTTGTGTGCTGTCACCATGGTAACAGAGTTATGCCAAAAAAGGAAAGAAAGGATCCCCAGAGGACATGCCAGCACACTGATTATTATGGGATGCTTTACAGTAACAGGATTAGTACTTAACACACATCCGTTACCAGTCCAGAGCTGGACTGCAGTGTTGAATGCTGAATAGACACGTTAGCAAGTTTTTTCTCATAGTGTACAGTATTTTTATGAGGGAGAGAATACAGTGGTGCATTCTGGGACAGTTCGATTTGTTTTATTGCCAGGCCCCGGAGCTGATAAAAATACTGCTGTTATATTTCTGGGGCAATGACCTTCATAAACTCATCAAATTTTCTTCCTTTTGGTTACTTCTGTGTACACTCAAATACGTACTGATAATTCTGGTGCCCTTTTAGTATGTTGGAGTGCTTATAATACACTGTCATAAAAGGACGACAGGGGTGAAGATGGATAGGTGCAGAGATAAGCTGTCTGACGAGTATTTTTCATGTTGTCTGGGTGTGTGGGTGTATTAGGCAGATGGCTGTGGGATTGAAAGGAAAGCGGTGGTTAAATTTAATGCTGCCCAGTGTGGACAGCTTTGCGTGTGCACCTGTGCTAAGCAGCCACTGCCTGGAAATGGGTCAACTGCTGGTAGAGTCTGGCCCCATTACCCAGACTACTCTGGGGGAAGCCCTGCTGTGTTTAGAGGGATGACTGATAGGCCTGCTCTGGCTGGTGCCCCCTGATGACCTCACTGTGTGTCCTTCTGTCTGTTTGTCCTCAATCCCAGGGCCTGCGTCTATGGCTTCACCAGACTGATGGTGCTGTTGGGCCGAACAGCAGATGGAGACTTCTTCCTTACTGATTGCCTTCTGTTTGGTGCCATTATATCAGCCACTGACCCAGGTAGCTGGCTTTATAAACTCTTACAGTAACTCTCATAAAACTTGGCAACATTTTTTTTTAAACACTACTGATTTTATACAGATATAAACCTTTTGCACTTGCTCACATTAAATATGTAACAGACACATCGCAAGAAGTCAAAAAAATACATATGCATAATGTCTTAAGACTGTTCAACCAACTAGATTTGTGAATGCAGTTTCTGGGTTTTGATTTGGTCCTTGATTTGGGTTTCTCTGCAGTATCAGACGACATAAGTAGTTAACATGTGCGATAACATGTTTAAAAAGGTCAAACTTGGCTCATGCTGTTCTTTCACACCTCTTTTCCTATTGTTCACGTGATACTGTCAGGCGTAAATGTATGTGGGGTGGAGGCTATCTACCTGAGAAGTTGTAATGTTACTCCCTTGAACATCATCCCTTTTGTTACATTACACATTACACATTACACATACATTAATCTCTACCTCAGTGAAACACCCTGTTCTTCTTTATGTCTAGCCATTATTTTCTACATACCTTTGCACAATGACGTATAACAAAAGATTGATAGCCAAGCCTATGTGCAGGAGCAAAGTCACAGCGCCCTCTCAGTAGATGTAACTGCTTTAAATTCGGTGCACCTTTTTCCTAAGTGGAACCACAGTATAATCTGTGTTCTTCAAGAGCAGTCAAGTGGGATGTCATAAGACATCCTGCGACAGTGGCAACGTTAATGTCTGCATTTGTCAATTAATTATGTATACCAATAAGTGGCTGATCTGGGTGCGTGTCAAAGAGGAGCTGTAGGTCATGGTGCTTGTGCCATTATTTTCCCTGCCTCGCAGCACTTGTCCCTGCCGACCCCAGAGCATTCGTCACTTTGATTAGAATCACACTGCAATGCATCGATGGCCCAAACGTCAAGACCCCTGGACTGTCTCCATCTCGGGCTGTCCAAATATAGAGCCGGCTCTCTGCTTTCCTGAAAGGGAGCCATTAAAATGTCCCTGTCCATTTCTCTCCCTTGTACATTTGCATTCACAGGGCCAAAGCGGCAAAACACTCCAGAAACAGACAACAGACTTTCTTTCACACACACACATGCACGCACGCAGGCAGTGACTCTTTGTTCATGTCATAACCCTTGTGTGACAGCTCTCTGCGTGGGTCGCTGACTTATTGTGTAAGTACCACTATGTCACGCACTAACTGGAATGCTGGAGGTCTTGAAAGACATCACAGTTTGGCAGCCAAGCTTTGACTGAAATGGAAACCCAATTTATTTTCCACTTTACTTGCACTGGACTATAGAATATAACTATAGTGATATTTGATAGGCCAAGCTCTCATTGCAGCTATAATGACTAAATTAAAGCTTCCTCCGAGAGCAGCAGATAGCAAGCAACAGTAGTCTGGCATGTAGGGAAGTTTCCATTACTAGTGATATTATTTTTTCTGAATTTGAATGCTGATATAGGGCTGCAGATGCTATTGTCATGTCCTCTTTGTTGTTTCTGGGACTTTGGAGATTTGAATGACTTGATTAGGCGTTAACCTTTTACAATTACAGAAAAATTACACATGGTCTGCTTTTTAAGGCTGATTCTGATATTTTTTAAATATAACTATTATTTCTCCCTCAAAATTATATTTTTGGCAGTGTGGAGGATTCTTTCAAGTCATATTTAGACTGTTATGTAAGTAGATATGTATTGTATGTATTTTTAGGAAGCATTTCCTGGCTCTGGACCTGGTTTCTTCTCATATTTCAGACAACACATGATGCTGGTCTGGTGGTTTGTGGGCTCTAAGTTAATGTCAGTATGAGTCTGTCGGCCCTATATGAACAAGGGAGAGACTCAAGCTTCTGCTGACAATTCAAAAGCCTAAGCAGGGAGAGAAAATGTGGGACTTTTTTTTACCAGCAGATCTAAAGGTAGATGGCATCTTTATGATTGCATTCCTTTTACTATCTGAGCAATTGTGGATTTTATTAATCAGTTTGTTGAAAGTAGAGACAACCAATGATTAAAGTCTGTTAGTCTTTAATGTCTCGATTGATGTTCATTTGAATATATGTAATTTCTACGTGGCACATATGTTCATAGCATGAACGCATTTGTTCATTTCAGTGTGCGTGTATTGATTTTTCAATTGCTGCTTTTATAACCGCCCCCAAAGGTCTTCTTAGACTCAGAATAAGACACATGGTTCAGGTCACAAAGTGGAACGCCTGCTGTGCTGCATCCTCTAGCCTCAGGGATGGTTACAAAAGGTCTCTGAAACCCTCACTTAACTTCTCAAAGGAAGTACCTTTTACTTCATCATGGAGTTTGTATTTATTTATTTTCTTTTTCAGGCATTGTCTTGAGCTGAACACTGCACATAGACCAATCAGCCGTACCTTTATGAGCACTGACAGGTGAAGTGAAGAACATTGATTATCTCGTTACAATGGCACCTGTCAGTAGGGAGGAATATATGAGGCAGCAAGTGAACATTTTGTCCTCCAAGTTGATCTGTTGAAGAAGGAAAAATGGGCAAGCGTAAGGATGTGAGTGACTTTGACAAGGGCCAAGCTGTGATGGCTAGATGACTGGGTCAGAGCATCTCCAACACTGCAGCTCTTGTGGGGTGTTTCCCGGTCTGCAGTGGTCAGAACCTACCAAACATGGTCCAAAGAAGGAAAATCGCTGAACCGGCGACAGGCTCACTGATGAGGAGCGAAGTTTGGCCCATGTAGTCCGAGCCAACACTAGAGCTACTGCAGGTTTGCTGAAAAAGTTAATGCTGGTTCTGATAGAAAGGTGTCAGAACACACAGCATCGCCATTTGTTGCATATGGGGCTGCGTAGCTGCAGACCGGTCAGGGTGCCCATGCTCTCTGAATGTTATGGCTGATCGGTGTACACATTTCTCTTTAGTATGTCAGTGCTGGAATTAATGCCAGAGTTGGAAATGACTTGTTCACATCTCTGATATCTGTTTAAATCAGAATAACATGAATATTGAAAACACATAGTTAGACATAGGTGTATACATGCACATGACTCAATATACTAGCTATATTATAACATTATACACAGAACAGACAGGCCACAATGGCTATTTACTAAACAAAAACAATTACCAAAATATAATAGTGAAATGTGATGTGGTGTTGAGAAATTAGTAAGATAGGAAGCCTAATGTAGTGCTGGAGCACTGTATTCTACAACCTGTCATATTATGTGGGACTGTGTGTTTTAGCTCTTCAGCTGCTGCTGCTTTTTACTATGGTTACATACTTCATATAGATTGGGTCAGACATTTTGACACTTGTGAAAACAGAAAGTGGTTACTAGTAGTGTATAGGTCTGTCTGTAGAGCCCAAACATCTCAGCTGTCAATATTAGTTCAACCTCTCAGTCTTTGGGCTTAAGTGTCACATAATCTGATGTGTCATACATTTTAGAAGACTTGCACCACTAACTAGAGACAGTCCAGCATGTACAGTAGTAAGCTATTTTATATCCTCCATTTGTGTAAGGCTCTAATTAAAAAAATAAAATAAAAACCCGATTTATTCTAAATTGCTTTTAAAAGGTAATTAGAGTTAATGGTGATTTTAAAGAGACCTTGTCTTGACATAACAAGGACCTTCTGTGAGATTTTCAGGGTAAACAAACGTAACCTGGAAAACTACTAATTATAGAGTGCTGTGAGGACGGCTTTTCCTGCTGCGGTCTTGTGATCCCTGTTTGTGAGCTTCTGAATTGCAAAAAAAAAGTTACGAGGAGCTGGGGAGATTATAGTAATTCCCTGTTAACCGTTATCTCCTTCCCAATGCATCACTGTCGGTATCATATCTGCCTAATCTGGTCAAATCGGCGAGCAAATTCCATGCTCTCTGACGGAGGTGGCCAAGAGGGTAATTTGACCTAATAAGGCTTCCATTCGACCCTTTCAACTGTATTATGTCTGAAATAATTGTCTACTCTCGCCACCTTATGGTGTTGCTGTGGAAACTGATGAACACTTGACAGCTGTAGGAACGGGGTTGCCATGACAACACAGCCCTGCACAATGTGTGTGTGTGTGTGTGGGGTGGCCGCTCTTTTTTTCTTTTCTTACATCTTACTGTGTGACTGGTGCACGACGTGTTGTCATCAGCCAGGCATTATGGGAGCAGGGAGATGGAACGATCCTGACTCCAGGGCCCACCTCACCCTCTCCAGATAAAGGATTTTCCCCAACCAGGAAGAGCTTTAAACCTGTCAAAGACCAAAGAACCAGATCTGTCAAAACAAGTCCTGAGGCTGCTCTCTTGCCACTGCTCTTATTGTCAGTCTGGTCATCTATTGGCTGCGGTGCCCTCACTGGCCTGTTATTCACTACAGGGCCAAACGCCACCATCACAGTTGACTCATTATTCATATCACAAATTTCCCTGAAACTAAGTTACAGGGGTCTTTTTGAATCTTGGTCTCAACCGGTAGAATGTTAATCTACCGGGAGCAGGTATTGTTTTGAATATGATAATGTCTGGCCTTCAGAATGGCGCCGCTCTGAGTTTGTTTTCCTGTCCATGCCTATATCCTTATAAGTGTGTGTGTGTGCTGTCTTTCTCCTTATCTGACATTGGTTTTGTTATATGATAATTTTGTTTTGCTTGTTTGAGACTCAGCCTGGTCTCTTGTGGCAGTTGCAATATAAAGATTTGTTATTCTATCTACTGCATTGATTTATCTGTTTATCTTTGTATTAATCTATCTAATATTATAGATTGTAATCTAATCTAATCTACAGTATCGATAAACATATACCCATATGTCTTGCAGAAGGAGATGCTTGAGGTATCACGAAGTGCGGAGCTGGCAATGTCAGTTTTCTCTTTGTCACTCAGTATTAACACTTGGCCGTCCTCTGGTCCAAGCATGTTGCATGTGCACGTGCTCATTCATATGTTCAGCATCTTGTGCTTGATGTTTACTGTTGATGAACTCACCGTGGAGTTCAGCATAGTATACCTTATTTATCATTTATGTATTTTTTTATTGATTACTCATCTCAAACTTTGAAGGCAAATGTTTTGAGGGACCGAGCATGTAAGGCACAAGGGATGCAGATAAAGTGCAAAATAATTTGGCAACCTTTTGAAATTTTGAAAGTTTTAGAAATAAATCGTTCAGCATCTCAGCTCCTCTGGCTTCAAACCATCAGGATTTTTTCTCTCAGTGATCAATAACCCCACCCTGTGTTCATCCTCTTGGCATCAAAGAAAAAGGAAACAAGGAATATGGAACATCTTATAGAACAAAATCAAAGGCAATTGGACTTTTTATTATATATACTTAATATATTTTGCCATAATCTAAAAGGTGTCATCAGGTCTATTGGTCTATTGTCATCATTGGTTGGGGCTTTGCAGCATTTACCCTCTGTGGATGATTCACACCTTGAAATCACATAGGAGTTGAATCATCTACAGAGGTTATAGTGAATGCTGGGAACTGCCTCCCTGACATGACCAGTGCTGGTGAAACAGACAGGACTCCACAGCAAGCAGAATTGTCTTTTGGTCCTATTACTAGACATCCATTCTTCCAAGGTCTTGAAAAAATACAACTTTTCCTGAGCTAGATTGAGGCTCATAGTTAATAATTTGGCTATTTGTGTTTCTTATCATAGTTACAGTAATAGCTGTGGTAAGAATGTTTAAGGTTTATTTAATTCTTCAAAATCTTTAACCATTTCTTACATGTTAGGATTTTCATTTTCTGTTTTTTCCCATTTCAAGTTTTAACTGTGTCTCTCCTCTGTGTTAGAGTACCATTTATGTGTGGCATTCCACTCACTTAATTACATGTTGAAATAAACGCAAGCTGTAGACAGTGTCCATGTAAACTTCCATGGCCACTTAAAGTCGTTATGCAAGAGGCACCAGTGTGAGAAACTGAGATGTGTGGGGAGGAATTCTTTGTGTTCAGGGTAGTGAGTGAATCTATACGTTATTTAAAGCATGAAGCTCTCTGCCTGTAGTTCCCCCACATTTGACTGTAATTGGCTCCTTTTTGGATGTTTTAATCAGCTGCAGCATGTTGGCTCTAATCTCCCCCCTTTCCCACCAGCGTCATCTCAAGATTCCCAGAATCCTAGTCGTGATCTCATTCCATAGTGTAAACTGCAGCAATGCCCCAAGCTAATAAACACACTCCCACGTATATTCATGCTCTGAAACGGAAACACCAGCAGCTCTAACAATAAGGAGATTGTAACAGCCGGTAACTATCAAGACCCAAATATATCCCAATTTAATTTTTCATACAATCCAGTAATTTACTTTACATTATCTGCCATTGCTACTACTGCCAGCAAATCACAGATTGCGGTGTTAACACAACAGGTGGTATGACTATGATTTTCAAACACAGAAAATGTACCCTATAAAATACACATTCACACACTCGGACTAATATTTAGCTTGCTTTTTATTTTATTATTGTGTTACTTAAATGTCTTAAATGCATTTAAACTCTAGACCTTAAATGCTATTTGGTGTCATTATTTGTTTATTTGATTTGTGCTTCTGTATAGTACGGAGTATAACATCAGGCCACAGTATACTATCTACAGGCCAACCATTTATTTTAATGTTTTGTTTTGTTTTCTTGTTTCACTTTATGTGGCTACAGTTTCAAATATTTAAATGAACCTGAAATCAAATCATCAAATGAAAACACTTTTCAGTTAAACCTTTAGTTAGTCACTGCTTTTACTGCAAGAGTAACAAAGGACAATGATCAGCATAGCATTTCTTTCTGTTCTGTTTCCTTTGCAGACATAAATATTGTCTCTTCCAATGCACTGTGTGTTTTCTTAAGCTCTGGCTGAACAAATCTTTGCTTGGTTTAGTTACTCGAGCTGGCTCCAAGTGTCAAAATCCTCTTTCCAGTGCTGTCAGTGTACTGCTGACATTTTCTTGGTTTCATTGTTCCACTGTAACATTAATTCCCCTGGTTTCTCCTGTTTGTAACAGTAGAGGTGATATGCCACACCACGTTTACTGTGCGATTAGCAGTGGAATTATTGTGCTTTCTGCAGTCTTCCACAGAAGTAACTCATGTTTTGATTTTCTTTAGTTTCAGTCATTGGCCTATTGTCAGAGCTGCGTGTGGACCTGGACCTGCACACCCTGCTTTTTGGCGAGAGTGTCCTGAATGATGCTGTGTCCATCGTCCTGACACAGTAAGTTTCTTGCTTTAGGATTTGTCTCGGCCCTCAGAATGTGATATATTTCTAGGTTTAATTGTGTAGGAGCTCAGTCTTTGGATGGATGCTGCCAGCTTTAAGGAAAGTGTGCAATTGGCAAAACTGCATGAGTGCCTTAGATTCTATGCAGTGGACTGCATAAGCGAGTTGCCCCTGGCACTGTCAGCCATTCATTAACGTACTCAGTGGAGAGACTCACTGCCAGAGCAGAGACACACTCCCAGCTAACGAACCCGGCTAACACAGCTACTGTCAAATTCAGGCAAAAATACAGCATAAAATCCTCGGAAGCGCAGTGAAGTAGCCATGATGCAATTATGCCTTCTGCATGCATTTCAGTTGCATCATTAATTCCCCTAAACGTTTCGCCTTTCTCCAGCATTTCACTCAAATATGCCTGTTTGTCCACACACATCGCAGTCATTGTCTGCTTTGATGCAGAGAGATGGAGATGAGGGGGAGAGATCTCACACAAGTCCACATTCCTGACCAGGCAGGCAGATGAACAAATGGAAGTGGAAGGGAGATGACAGGGAGAAGCTATGTGTCCTAATTTGCATATTGTATTCACACAGACTGACACATCTCATGTACAGTACCTGCACATTCTGACACCTCTGGGCCCAGACAGGCAGGCAGATGGAAAGAAAAGGAGGCGAGTGTGCAGATTGTTGTGTTAATGCCGTGACTGCTGTCTCTGTGTACATTGAAGTGCAGAGGAGGGAGCCCGCACGTCTTCCCGGACAAACAGTCAGATAGTGCTGTGTTTGTTCCTGGAGTGGCGTGCCACCTCCTGTCACTTGACTGGCTCGCTAGCCTGCCAGTCGCCCTGGCTCCACACACAAAGCAGGCCCTTATTAGTGAGCCACGCGGGGTCCTGGCACTGGAATTTTAACAAGCTCACAGAGCAACTCAACCTTACGCTGATGTGCCCTCTCACAGGCTGGGAACTTCCTGCTCCAGCAGCCCTGACCCAGCCACCATTCAACCAGGCCCTATGTTGACATCTTGAGATTTTTGACTAAGTTAACAGCCAAAGATGCATGAAGATACAATATCTAGAGGGTCACACTGAACAAGTACCTAGTGGCCAAATATAATGTGCACAACTGGAGTCTTTACTTTCGTGGAGGGGGTAATAGATTTTCTTTTTTCAGCTTGCTAAGCTCATTAGCGACAGCTTGATTGATTCTTCCCCTTTTTCTGTGGAGATTAAGGCATGTTCTGGTGTGTGCTAGCTCATTTCAACCTGACAGCATGAAAAGTGGGGATACATTACAGGATCATTTGTCAGATATTTTTTTTGACACTGTAAGGAATCTTCAACAAGCCATTTTCAGTTTTACCCTGGCTACCCGGAGGTGTGCCCCATTAAATAGGGAGGACAGACAAACAACAAGAACCCCCAGCTTCACATTGTTTTTGCTGACTCACTTCTCTGATATTCATTTAGAAGAATCAAAGTCTAAGGGGAGTACATGGGAGGATCTGTGGTTGGTTGGTAAAAAACCCCCACTCATTCCACAAAGGCAGCCAGCTCCATCAGCCACTCGCATGGGTGCCTGTCTCTGCTTGCTTCACCTCAGTCCCTCTCTCGTTCTCTCTCCTTCCAAATTGCTGACTCCCTCTCTCCTTCCTGTGAGGTCTATTTTGCACTCAATGACTTCCATGTGGAAGTCCTCCCCCCCACCCCCCAAAATAAATATTTAAAGCAGTGTGAATAGCACGATCCTGCAGTCTTTGTGAACAACAATGGTTTTTCCCCTATTTCCCACTAACTACTGGGGGACGTCTTAGAGGCAAAAAATTCAGAATGGATTGTTTTTCAGGGAAGGATTTAACTTCTCAAGAAGGCCATGTATTCTCATGAATTACTCCAATAAATTGCACTTAAAGGTTTAGTTCAGCATAATAAGCATGTTAATTTATGGTCACTGCTCCAGACTGGTTTACACCAACAACCTAGTGGGCCAGAGCCATAAACCATGATGTTCGTTTAATGTTTCAGCATTTGTAACACTCATATGTATTTCTGTCGCAATTGTGCTCTTGGCTTCTTTTTGTTCCATAACAGTTTGTCTCTGTTTTTCATGTGTAATCTGTTTTTTCAGTACATTGTGTCAATTTGTCTTCCAGTGCCATCACCACCTACAGCCAGACGGGTGCAGGACACACCTTCGACCCCCCTGCCTTCTTCCTCTCTGTTGGATGTTTTCTTGGAGTGCTTGTCGGCTCCTTCCTCTTGGGTTTCATATTCACAGTCATAACAGCCCTTATATCCTTTCATCCCCTCCCTTCTCTGCCTCCTCACACCAAACTCAATTATCACCTCAGTATCCTACTGTACCACCTTTACCAACAAAAGCAGCACAGCTACATCTCAAGTGCTCCTGAAACATTAATGGTTGCAGAGAGGTCGTCAATCAAGCCAATAGCCTCTGATGAAGTTTCGACTTTTGCCGATGTCCAGTGTTTCTCTCTGATCTTCTAGTAATAAGACTTTAGGATGAAAAATGAGGATGTGTCATGAGACGTTTGGGGCACAGCTCAGCTCTTATTTATAGTGACTAATCTCTTGGTGCGAAGCAAAGCACAAAGTGAGCATTTAGATTTTGCTGATGCTAACCATAGCAACAACTCCTTTGTGCTGTCTCTTCAAACAGTAGTTTCTTAAAGAGATGTGCAGTGTCTCAGTTATCTTTTAAGTACTTACTGTACCTGTCCGTGTTAATTACATAAACAATCAGACTTGGTGTTTTTATTATTGTAAGCCAACAGGGTATTTAAGATGGTTAGGAATACAGAGCAGCAAACTGTAAACAATTAGCAGTCATTAAACTGTAATATTTACAGTACGTAAACATACTCATACTTTCTGTGTGACTTTCACAAACACAAAACATCCAAGCTGTGTTGTTCTTTCTGAAACACTGTCTAGAGACTTACCCTATGGTTTATAAGCAAGCTTTACAAAGGGGGATGTGGGACAGTGAAAAAGCGGGAGTGGGATGTGGATGTTATCTGTTGGAGAACACGCAGAAAGGATCTCATTAAGACCCAGTAGGTTACTCTCCATGACAGATCCCCTGGCTTAGTGAGCAGCTTCTGCAGTTGTTTTTTGTTTGCAGATACTGCAGTGTTTTTCTGCCTGCATACTGTCGCACTCAAACATTTTTATTGCAGTTGCTGTTCCAACCGTGTATTACCCTGATGGAAAGTGTTCAATTCTGTATGGTTGCGTCCTTGTATATCTTTAACTCTCCTTCCACCTCACCAAATTCACTCGGCTGTGTGAGAATCCACTGCTGGAAACATCGGTCTTCTTCCTGCTGTCCTGTTGCAGCTTCCTCTCAGCTGAAGCCAGTGGACTTTCAGGTGAATTTCTTATATGTCCCCCGTGTGTGTGTGTGTGTGTGTGTGTGTGTGTGTGTGTTTGGCCATGTCGGTGCTCTGGGTATTGAGGAGGTCAAAAAGAATACAAATCCTGTTAGTGAACTGCTGCCCTTTTTCCCTCAGGGGTCTCTTGTCAACCGCATGCACTGACTCGCTCACTGCTCCACAATGTGAGTGGCACAAGCAGCTGTTTGATTGGCATCAAGGTATCTTTGTGGCCACTGGCAGTCCGCAAATCTGAGATATGTGTATGCACATTTCAATTCTAATTGTATAATTCAATTCTTGTTCTACCTGTTGTGGCAGACCATGCTGGAGGCATGGGCCATGGGGCTCCCGTAGGAGTCCAGGCCGAGTCTGGGAGGGCGTGTACGTCCGGGACGACCAGGCCCCTCCCGGTCTGAGACGCAGCTGCCCCTAATCAGGTGTTGAGTGGCTCGTGGGGCTCAACACCTGACGCCAGTGTTAAAAGACAGTGAGAAGAAGACTTCGGGGCAGAGTAGAGGCGG
>JAVQJF010077149.1:0-17459 GCA_036023855.1 Gadopsis marmoratus | reverse complement strand
CTCTCTCTCTCTCACACACACACACACACACACACACACACACACACACACACACTGAACTGAAAGAACACAATCTTAACTCTTTAAGTGCTACTCTATAATTTGCAGGTGATACGAGCATGGCGGTCTGTTCCTCTCTCCTAAAGGGCATGTGTCTGTTCATTTCCATACATAAACCTGAGTGTGCATGTGCGAGAGTGTGTTTTAGGGAGGCGGAAGACTCTTAGATTTGAGATGCAACAATCCATTTGGTTTGTAGACAAATGCGTATGCTACACCTGCGCACACACACACACATACACACACACACACACACACACACACACAGATATATCATACGTTTGTGAGATGCTTGGATACAGTTAACAGAAGCCAGATGCTCCAGTGTGTGTTGGCAGTAATGAAAGTGTGTATCCGTGGTGACAACAAACAGTTATTATTGTCCTGCTGTTTGGACAGCTCCCAGCCTGCAGCATCTCTGTTTACTATTAGCTTAAAGGAAGAGAAACAGAAAGAAGGAGACACAAAGCAGAGACAGGGAAAGCGAGAGGCAGATGCATGTCGGAGCGGATACAAAAAGCGACTTATATTAGAACAAACGTATTTTAGTTAATGGTCTGGAACGGTCAGGGATATGAATGTGTATTTGGCTGTTGTTCATTTTGGCGGCCAGCAGGTGGGGGTGCGGGCAGCAGTCAGTCATGTAACAGAACATCCAGCTCCAACTTTGACCCAGTGTTGGCCTTAAGGTTGAAGCATTTTGGTTGTCAGTTCAGTTTCAGTCAGTCCCACTAGACCTGAGGTGGTCCTGAGTGGTTCCCTTTTAGGCTTGAGGCGGCCGGCCACAGGTTATCACTTGAAATAACTACGAGGACAGATGGGAGCCACACACCTACTGTATGGAAACTATTCCCACCTCCTGTGACCGTGCACACCCACTCACACCTACATGGTCAGCTTGTTTCCCTCCTCACCTTCTCCAGGACTGAACTCGCCCCCTGGTTTCCGCTGTTAAATTGCAGAGGTTTTTTATTCCCCGGCGCTGGAATTCTGCCGCTTCCGTTTTGGAATGTCAGAACTCCGAGTGAGACATTTGTTTGGGCCGGGCTGCGGCCCAGAGAGGCCCGAGCAGTCCCAACCAAAATGTTTTTATTGACGGGCGAAAGCAGTCGGGCCGACAGCACCGATTGGCTGTAATTGGTCGGCAAGTCAGCGGTGTGTTTGAAATACCCTATGTGGAGTGGCAGCCTTTAAAAGCACACACACACACACACACACACACGTACGCCCACCCCTGTTTCTCCCCTCCCGTCGCTTTAAGAGAAGCCAGATGGGCCACGGGGAAGCAATCACCCCTCTATTTGTCTTGGTGCTGATCAGGTTAGTGAAGTGTTCTCAGCCCTGGCCTGGAGAATACACACTGCTGCCTGTCGGCCCTGTAGCTCACTGCACGGCTCCAGCCAACTGGCCCGGTCAGACTGCTCTAGGGCCTAGTCCAACCACCAGTACAGCGAGTGGGGAGAAATGCTCAGTCACCAGTAAAAGGGAAATAAAGGGCATACGTAATGATTCTTGTCTGTCACTGTCTTATTGTGGACGTCTGATAAAGGAACACCAGCTAAGTAGCTGACTGAGCTAATGTCAGAAGGGAAGCTGGTAGCGAACATCTTTCATCTGTTGATATGGACACCACCATTTAGGGCTGGGTCAATGGATGGGAGGTGTGTGTGAGTGTGGAAAACATTCCAGCCACTGAACACACAGATGGTTTGGTTTAGAGCGGCGAAATGAGCACCAGACACAGAGCAGTGACAGTGAACGAAAGCCTCAATGATGCGCACACACACATGTAGCCCCGACTACACGGGTTAATGGAGTGACGGAATCCAGAAGGAATTCGACTCAAGGACTCAGGGAGTGAACTGTTAGGTAGCCTCTAAGCTGCCCTGCAGAAACTCCTGAGCACTGCCCAGTTTTTTCTTCTTCTCCCGCATTGCGAAGCATTTCTAACATCTTAACAAGGGCATGACACATATACAAGGATGGAAGAGCTGTGTGCGTGGAAATCCAAGCGAAAAGATGGTAGAGCAAGTTGCACCATGGGCGGAGCAGGGCCATCAGGAAGTGAAACCTGATCCCTCCCAGACTTGCCCCACCCCCTCCTCGATTGGCTGGCCCTCCCGTGAACCCTGAACCTTGACTTTGTCTGGGGTTTGTGACCTTGAGTGAAGTACAGGCAGAGCGTTGCGTCTCCTCCCAGACCCTCGTCTGTGCTCCTTCTCCTCTCTCTCCCTCTCTCTCTCTCCCTCTCTCTCCCCTGACTTTTCCTCTCTGCCCATTCGTCTCCAGCGAGAGAAGGTCTGTGGGGAGGAGATGGAGAGCAGAAATGTCAGCGAGACATTAAACAGAGTGCGTCTGTGTGTGCTCTCATAGTCCAACCTGTCTGATTTCCCTCTCCTCCACCCCCCCGTCCTCCCCCTCACATCTCCTCTATATACGCTTCTCCGCAGAGCAATAAATTCATCCTCTCTCCTCCAAATCTCCAAATCTCTTTGTCTTTTTTGCTCCATCAACACCCTTATCACTTTTTCTGCCCTTTCTGCCTCCCTTTGCACGCATATGGTTTATTACACCCTGTGTCAAGGCCAGTACCACCAGTAATTGAAATAAAGTGGTTGTATTTTAGTACTGTTTGGCAAATAACTGTGGTTTAAAAGGGAAATACCAAACCACAGAATAAGACGCATACTATTTATGCAGCCTTGAATGGATTATAAATCAACATGAATAAGTTCTAAAAAAAAAAAAAAAAGTGTCATAACAATGCATAATTATAAATGAGTCAAAAACAGCTTTGTTTCAGTTTATGAGAAACGCTTCCATCCAAATGAGTTTAAAGGACTTGTCGTCGTCCTTGTCGAAAGTTAGATGAGGAGCTCGGCACCACTCTCATGTCTGTGCAGTAAATGTGACGCTGCCACCTGGCTGCTGGTTAGTTTAGCTTAGCGCGTAGACCAGCAGCGTGGGCAACCACCTAACCCTATCATTTGAATTTTTCCTTTCACAGCTAAATAGATAAATAAATATTATTTTTAAAAAAGGTCATCGTCAGTGCACCTGTTATATTTACAAATTTGCAAATATTTGTTTCCTTTCTGCCATTTGTGTCTGAGGACAGTTCTGGAGCATTTATCTGTTTCTAAATGTGTGTATCGGCACCTCTCTACATGCATTGATCTCCTCTCCTCTCCTCCTCTCCTCTCCTCTCCTCTCCTCTCCTCTCCTCTCCTCTCCTTGTGGCAGACGCACACAGAAGTCCCTCTGTCCTGTCTCTGTCCCCGGTACAGAACATGGCAGCAGAGCGCAGCAGAGTGGTGTTTATTTTATTGGATGTTTATTTCTCTCTGTAAAACATGCCACTCAGGGAGCTCATAGAGCGATGTACTCCCTCCCATCTCTCTCTCTCTCTCTCTCTCTCTCTCTCTCTCTCTCTCTCCCTCTCTCTCTCTCCCTCCCTCTCTCTCTCGCTCTCCCCCAGTGTAAACAGTGTGTGTATTGGGAGTGTTTCCTTCACTTGTCTGTGTAGAAGTGTAATCCATCCAGTCAGACATTGTAAACAACATCTCTACATGTTTATAAATACTGCCCAACCACTCTAATGAATTTATGGTAATGCCTTGTTCTACTGCTTCTGCTGTGTGTACGAGAGTGTGAGTGGTGCATGTATTACTCCTCTCCTAAAGAGTGCGGCACACATTTTACTGGTTTCTGGTGTTTCTGGAGGGGAGTTTTGTTTCCTGGTGCGTACAGCCTGGTTAAAAGCTTCAAACCTGTGACAGCAGCAAGCAGTAACTGACTGATATGAACCAACGTGCCACAGTGCGAAGTCCATTAGCAAGCCAAGTCTGTTTTATTCCATTTACCTCAATTCAACTCGCCACAGCGAGATCTGATCTCTTAATAATTAAGTATATGTGTTATAATTTTGTACAAGTTTGTTCCACTGATTTTGACTTTGATGATTTTTTAAACACACGCCGGAGACAGCCGCTGCCACTGGAAATGTGTGCACATTATTAAACTTGCAATTGGCTTGTTGGAGTCTTATTTCACCACATTTACTTGTTTGTAACAAGACAGAGAGACGGTAAACCTAATGTCCAGTGTTGGAAATGCATTACTCATTGGATACGTGGTGGTGACTGGACTGCTACTTATGTATTTGCATTTATTTTACAGTGTGGTCCAGTCTGTTATGGGGCGTTTCAAAATGCGCCTGTGACTCCAGTGTTCCAGGTTAAATTGATGTTTTTCCTTCTGTTCGCTGGACTATACATACATATACAACACTGAGACATGATAGCATATTGGCTGGCAGGTTGAATAGCATAATATCTCCTCTTTTCCAAAGTTGCTCCAAAGATGTCTTCAACCAACAGCTTGACTAGCTGATCCACAGCTCTGCCCCCCCTTTGTTGTTGTTGAAATGACTGTTAGTCTTCTTCTTCATACGTACAAAACTGATGCCATCAGAATTATTTGAAAGAGTATCTATCAATGTAGGAAAGTGCAATGAGGTTGTCCAAATTATTGCTCTGCTGTGATTGGAGCACTGAGGGGAAATGGGCGGCCATATAAATAGATCCACTGGTCACCACTTCTCTTTTATCACATGACCTACGATCCATATTTAGGCCTGGCCTGTAGCAATAAGCCTGAACCCCCTTGTGTCCCCCCTAAAATGCAGTGGGGTTTCCTCTCAGGAACCAACGCAAGCCAGGACTCTTCACTATGCAAAACAAAGCATAGCAAATCAATACTTTTATAATAAAAATGTATCAAATGAGAATGTGAAAACAGAGCGACAATGTGAAAGGGGTCATGATGAACCTTCAGAGACTAATCATAAGGATCAGCAGCTCCCCTCGACTTTACAGGCCTTTAAAGTGAGCTTCAGCTCATTGTGTAGCTCTCCGGGCCTCCACGTCACTGTTTTGCTTCACTGTTACCGCTCAGCAGGCAGCTGTTTTCAGCAAAATAACTCTTAAAACACTACCTGCTCAGTATTTAGCAGCAGACCCACAAGGTTAGTGACTTAGCTGGTGGACACAGTGGAGCATTTACCAAAAACAGAGCTAAAAGAGAGCGAATATTGGATTTATTGGATTTGTCAGGTGGACTCGAAATGAAATAAAATTTTGTTCCGCAACTGCTGGATGTGTAAATAAGCAACTATGTGCTAATAAGTTTGCCATTTCAACTTAAAAGGTTATGGTATGCTAATATTGTGCTCACAACTTCCCCCAACTTTACAATAAATCATCAGTTATTTAGGTTATTGCAGGTTTAAACAGTAAAAAGTTAACATCATTTAAGTTAAACAACTGGAAGAGTTTGCTTGTTTTCCAGCGTTGCTAATGACATTTGGTCCAGCATTTTTAAAGTTAGCTAGCAGTTTCACGTGCAGTGGGACATTATGGACAATTCACCTCCAGGAGAGAAACGTCAAATAACATCAGTCAAATACAGCCTCTATATCTGTCTACGTGTGTCTTTGCTTGCTGGTTTCTTTCCCGATGCTTAAATGTCTCTTTGTGGCGCCTTAGGAAAAACCCAGAGGTCATATCGTGTGGCCTGCTGTAGACTGTTTGCCCCTGAAGCTGATATAGTGTGCTGCTGTTCACACAGACACAGTATGAACACACTTTTAATGTTTATGTGATTTGGGAATGAGCGTGTGCTGAAACGTCTGCTGGTAGTTGCTTGTGAGAAGTTCTTGTTTGTTTTTAAGATGTGCTGAATCTTGATTAATGAGCTTAAAGTGACTATACCGAAGGCCTTGTAGGCTATTTTTTGTCTGCGATGCATATAGATAAGTGTGTGTAAGTCATGTATTTTTTTTACATGCAATGGTACTTTTTGATGTGAACACAAGCCTTTAGATCTGTGATTGTTTTGATCTGCAGTACTCTGTCCAGAATATACGCTTTGTAGTACTGTATATCTTTTTGTATGCTGAGAGAATACACATATGTGCATTATTTTTTATGTCAACATGCACTGCCAATTTATTGGGTACACCTAAATCAAATGCAGTCTAGTCATGCAATAAATCCTGTTCTCATGGAGGTTATATTGTTGAGGTTTTTTTTTGTTGGACCTGCTTTAGAGAGGTGTTGTTTCAACTTTATGGTTATTTTGGAGGCTCTAGTTTGCGGTGCTGTTAGTGTAAATTATATTGTATCATACTGACAGGTGTTTCTAATTTCATGTGCAAACCATTTATTCCAGTGAGGGTAGAGATAATAATAGAAACACCTGTCAGTTTAACTGCCAACCTCCAAAATGACCATGAAGTTGAATCAACACCTCTCAAAAATAGTTTCAAATGTATAACCTTCATAAATGGAAGGTTTATGTAGTGGCCGTTGCAGTAGACTGCATTACTATTACCTGGCTGTACCTAATAAACTGGCAACTGAGTGTAAATCTCTTGTCTAAGAGTGAATGAATGTTAACTAACGCTAACTTTGTTGGCAAAGTGACACATTGTCCAACTTTAAACATTATTTCTTCAGATTACCTGTTTGGCTTTGCATCTGAGCTGCTCCACTGCTGAAATGAGCCCTTAGTTTCAGAGTTAACTGGCCCCTCGAAAAGAATAGCTGGCCCCTGTGATTGACATGGGATAGAGTACTGACAAATGACGTCATCCTGCTGAATAATATAATGTGTGCTGCTGCGTAGCAAAGTACACCTAAACAGAAAATGTGGGGTTCCTTTTGCTTGTTACATGTGTTTTGTTAATTTGATTATTTTTTGTGTGTGTATGCACAATCATGTGTGTGGAAATGTGTGTGTGTGTCCCCGCTGCTCTCAGACTAAGCCATCATGGCTTCCCCCTCATCAGGCCCGACAGGTGTTATTACATTGAAATGAGAGCAGTGATGTATGCATCTGTAATGTGGACCTGTCCTCTTCTGCTTGATGGAATCTGACGCTTCCCATTATCGTGACGCGTCTGAGAAAGGAACAAAGTACCAACACTTCACCTGAAGAAGTGCTGCTCATAAGGCGTCGTGAAGTGTCGCAAAGCACATTTCATGGAGACGCTGACGGAAAGTGACACATCGCATTTTAAAATTCTTTCAAAGTGCTAACAAATCTGATGTCAGTTCTGTTTAGTGCAGATAAATGACATTTCTTTTGCCATTTGAATGTTAAAGTACTTAAGCAGAGAGTGATATGATAATGACAAAATAATGCATTTTATTTAGATTTGACTTTCAAAACAGTCAAAGGTACTTGTTTCAACACTAGCATTCATAAACGGAAGAGAGCAGTTGTAGCATACATCGCTGATTTATTTGGTATTTTACAACAGCCGCATTAAAATAAAAAGTAAATCACCAACCCCTTGTCTTACTGTCAAAACAGAAATAGAGAACAATTACACTCCCCAGCTCCTCTCCTGCTCATAGACAAATATCCTGGTGCTGCACGCTGCTTTTCTTTGCATACCACCTTTATTCAGTTCACACATGTCTTGGTTATTGATTTGAAAAAACCACAATACTCTTGATATGTTGTTGTTCAGTGGTTGTTGTGCCACAGAGACCCAAGAATGAGCACGTGGTTTTTTTTGTTCCCAACACACTGCAGCGGCAAATTTGACTGCTGTGCCGCTGCGATCACACACAATGAGCAGTGATAAAATAAAAGACAAAGATAAAGACATCCTTTTGTTACATGAAGAGGAGGAAGAAAAGACGAGAAACAAAAGAAACAACACACTAAATACAGCCTACAATACAAAGCAGTACTCATTTTGATCCTGCGCAGAGGGCCGCTATCTCTTACCGTAACTGTTTGTTCTTATATATTTGTCATATTAGTGTATTTACGCATTATATTTTGTACATTTTTGGTTTCCTTCCTGCATTTGCGCATTAATTCCTTGCAAATTAATGTTACATGCTCTCTGACTAGCATGTAATGCATTATGCAGCGTGCATAAGCACGGCCTTACTCTTTATCTCCACTTATCTTTGAACATCTAAACACTCTTGATTGCCAAACCAGAGTAATGTTGAACTCAACAGCTGTCTCATTTGAATTCATCCAACTGTCTTTAGTTGCAGCAAAACAAATGTGATGTCTTTAAAGCATCAGCCCTAGCTGTTGAGTGATACAGCAAGTAAACTGCAAATGTACTTATATGTTTTGAAGCAAAACCAAGGTACAATTATTTGTCATGTGATTTTGAACTCCTGTGCCATACAGCGCATTCCTGTTTCCTCAGTGTAAAGGAGGCTCCTGGGCTTGGATGCTGCATTTAGTAGTCTGCTACTACAGTATCATCTTGTGTAAAATGTGTATGTTCAACAATCATGTAGTCTGAGCTGCGGATTTGGAGCTTGAGATGAATTGGCATTGTCACTGGAAATACATTCATGAATCGTTCACTGGTTTTCACTTGAGATGCTGGAAAGGGACCATTCACAGAAGTTGGTACTACTGTGGTTATGGCATGTCCTGCCAACCTGTCTTTGCAGGCGCACCACAGGGAGATGTGCCCTGTGTCCCTCCTTTGCTCCCACAGTACGTGTTCATCAAGCTGCTTTCATTTTTGAACAATGCCGCCTGATTAGCTGCGGTTACATGGACAGTATTTTCTCAACCCGATTAAAATCATTCTGATTAGAGATTCCAACTTGACTGTTTACATGGATGCGAGATAAAGTGATTCGATAACATGCACGTTAAGATGCCCCCAAAGCATTTAATCAGAATCTAACTTTTTGGACACGCCCGCAGTGGCTCCATCGTCTGTGAAGTGTCCAATCTCTCAGAAATATAACAGAAGAAGAAGAACACTTTTTTGAACATCTTGTTGTTTCAAGCCTTTCGACCATTGAGGCATTAAACAATCCTTAACTCTTTTAAGGTCTCAAGATAAAGGTCACATAAAAGTTGACCTGCCGCCATGTTTCTGTCCCTCCCAGGCAGCTCTCTCATTCGCACCTAACGTTACCCCCACGTGGGCAAACGTGCAGAAAGAATGTATTTATTTCAACCAGAGGGAATAATATTTCCCTATTGAATGGATTATCAAAGCTTTTCACCACCCCTCTCAACTCGATTGAAAATTCCATCTGATTGGGCCGGATTGGGTCAGTCTCTTCTGATCGAGGTGGTTACATGAGGTATTTTTATTCTGATTATTAGTGGAATATTAGGGTCCGTGTAAATGCAACTAATGAGGTGACTAGTCGGCTTGCTTCATGGTTCTCTGTCCTGTCAGGTAAGAACTGAGCCTGCCGACGGAGCCCGCGGGCCCACGATGAAAGCCTTCTCCTGGCTCACACCTCGCTCTCAGTCGACTGTCAGGTTTATACATTTTGCTCTGCTTCTTCTTAAGAACGCTCTCCAAGGGCGTCAATTTGTGTTTTTTGTTTTTCAGAGCATTTCTGACAAAGTATGCTTTTAAAAAGTGATGGGGACAAAACTGATGAAAAATGGTGGGGGCATGTCCCCAGCATCCCCAGTGTAAAATACACCTATGCCTCCCTCACAGCGAGTCCTGCTATGTAACGCACTCCAGATTTGGACTCTTTCTTAAAACGTTTAAAACTGACCTGACTGCTGTGTGTTTGCCGTGTAGTACCAGGACAAATGTTAGCCCAAGTAAAGCTTCATAGCATGCTCTGCTGCGATGATGATGTTCTCAAACCCCTTCTCGGGTGAGCGGCCAATTCGGATTAGATAGAGGCTGTGTGTTTTGGTGCGCTCTTAGTAAACATTTCAGGCAACGCTCTGACTAAAGTTTTTAGTCGTCTTTAGGCTGTCAGTCTGGTAACACATTGTGAGCGTGAGCGTGTTGCTGTGTTCCCCGGAGATGGCTCGGGGTGAATTGCATGAAAGGACAGCTCAAGTGTATTAGCGAATAAAGTATACACGTTTTATTACCCTTCATCCCTTTATCTGTGGACGCGAAAGAGTCTATTCACTCGGCTGGGCTTATGCAGTGCACGAACAAGCAGCACAGTCCCGCGTGTGCTGGCTGAGTTTGTCCATGTTCGCTCCAACAATTGAGAGGGACAAAGGTGAACCAACTGATTTGTTGCAGTCGCTAAAATAATAGAGCAATTTCTTTCCTTAATGCTCACGGTCTGCTGTTGACTCACACAGACGCTCAGGCACGCACACGCACACACACGCACGCACACACGCACGCACACACACACGCACACACACACACACACACACACACACACACACACACACACACACACACACACACGAGGTCCAGGTCTGCTGAGAACAGGCTGTTCGCTCAAATCGTCCTCAAACAATGAAGTGCTGAACAGATCACATCAATCTCTCTCAAGAGAAATATTAGTTTCCCCCACCTTCCTTCCCCCTACCTGCACTTACTGGGGGAGGCCGGGGGTTGCGTATGTGCTTTTTGTACCTTCGCTTGAGTGTGCGTGCGATCTGTGGATGTGTGTGACAGTGTGCAGTGAGCTAGACAGTGGAAGAAAACATAAATTTCCAGCTCGTCTCTCAAATTTACCCCACGTCCCCCGTGATGCTCACACAACTGGCGAAAACTAGTCTGTGAGATTCCACTGCCACGACCGTCCCACCGAGACATAAAACAACCTCTAACTGGCAACTCACTGCACATCAATTACACCTCTTATTTGTTGGCTGGAGGTGGGGCGAAAGAGGCCTTATTTTCACAGCAGCTTAAAAAGGGTTTTTACTGCAATAGTAGTGCAGTGATTTATGTTTTTGCCTATTTTAATAGCAGCAGTATCATCCTAAAATGTACTTACCAGTAAGTAAATCATATATGCTTTCACTGCTGAATGCCGCTTTAATACACGGGGTGTTACGTGAGACGTTTTAAATATCAGAATTAGAAATGAGTTTTGAAAATTTGAGAGAGAAAAGGGCAACTGGCTGATAAGGCAGGTTTAGGGTTTAAATACACTTCTCTTTCTTTTGGTGCAGTTTTAAGATTTTTTTTTTCTTCCAAGTTTTAAGAAAGGCACTCTCTCTACCACCCCCACCCTCCCCCACTAATCTCTGTGTATTAGCTCTCAGGAAGGGAAAGCTCTCTCGGTGTGTTCTGGCTGTTTTAATATCTGTCACCCTCATCCTGTGCTCCATCCCTCGGCTTCCTCTTCTCTTATTTTGGCTCTCTGTTTCCTCCTGTCTTCATATTTCACTCGTTTGTTTGACTCCTCTGTCCCCGTCTCCGTTCACTCTATCAGTCCTCATCAGTGACCGGCAGTGGACAACTGTGTGTGTGTGTGTGTGTGTGTGTAGGTGTGTGTGTGTGTGTGTGTGTGTGTGCGTAGTGTAGAGACGGATGATGAGGGCTACGCCATGTAGTGCGTTGTCTTGGCATTCCTCATTTCACCCAGTGCTTTTTGTCAGAGCAGCCCAGGTTTCCTGACACTCCATATAAACACACTGATTACTGCTCGAGCTGTGGGACGTCTGTGTGTGTGTGTGTGAGTGACTGATGCCTAGTGTGCACCTGTGTTTAGGTGTTAACTCCGCAGCAACTTCTTTCAGCAGCCCATCTATTCAATTACATTTGTTTCAAAAGAGCGTATGTGCGAAGATGCACGTGTTTTCTGTTTCCGAGTTACATTCTGAGAATGTTTAGTTAACTTTGAGGCGGCGTGGAGTACACCCACCAATGTGACACCCTTTGATATCCATTACTGTCAAGATTGAATTGGACAGCATGCCCTTGTGACATGGATTGGATAACAGCATGGATTGGATAACAGCACACTGAAACATTCTTTCACCTGAATAAGAACTATTGAATCAAAACTGTCTCTTTTAGAAAATACATTTCTCTGCCATGCTGAGGATTTTATCTTAACACCTTGGCACAGAACCAGTTCATACTAGTAGTCCCCCATCATGAAAGCATTTCTTAAACGTACACATTGCCTTTAAAACTAGAGACTCTGATGGTCACACGGCCGTGATACAAACGAAACTGCAGCGAATGAGTACTTGGCTGTAAATATTCTTTTAACAAAAGGCAAACAGCAGGAATGTTTTCTGCAGACGTTCTTGGCACTGTTGACCTTGCTTTGCAGATTATTGTTGCAATTAAAGGACACCTTGGCAATCGAGGCTCTGTTCACGTGTTTCAAACGTATTAATGCATTTTTGTGACAATCCATTGTGTTTTGAAAAGATTTGTATGAGCCTCAGTGGAAGGGGAATTTCTTAAGACATGAAAAAAGCATGTCATCCTTCAAGTTGATTGAAAACACAAGAATCACCCTGTTTGGAGAGACTTGAATTTGACTCTAAACCGCTCCTTCTTTTCACCTGACAGCACCTGACAGTCAGTTTGTGCCCCCCTCCATATTTCTCCTTTTATACAGAAAGAAAGTGAAGCAGCTGCAGGAAGCTGTGATCACAGTCATTCCAAAAATATACAAAACTAAAATATATAATATAAATGGACTGTTTCATATTTATTGTTCATTATATATTTGAAATTTTATGGATTTATTGTATTTACATTAGGGTACAGTTGACATTGTTTGGTACATAAAATGACACATATATGCACTTTTAAGCTCCATGTTAATTTGCTTTTTGATGACATCTTTGTTGCTAAGCAATCTGCTGTGGAGGTTTTTGTTTTTGCACTGCACTTTTTGAAATAAAATGTAGCTATTCTTTTAATTTTTATTTACTTTTGATTTCATCTCACTTTAGGTTTCATGTTTTCTTTGGTGCCATTTATTTTTTTGCTCTTTTCTATTCCTGCCTAAGCTAAACAAACTACCGAGTTATTCCACACAACCTCCTGTTGCTGCTGGGAATCCAAAACACACCATCTGTTGCATATTAGAAGACCTTTCCACCTGTGCAACGCTGCATAATGTAGCTTGCATTGACTGGCTGTAGGTTTGTGCTACTGGACGTTTATTCACGGTATGTGGGGAATTCAAATTCAAATGATCACTATAAGTGCAGTGCTTCCATCTGAATGGAGCTCTATAGGAACAACAGCTCACAAACCTCTCATAGCATCTCTGACCTCATTACCTTCACCCTGCCCCCATGAATACATACATGTTTTCCTTTTTGTCTTCTTCTTTTTATATCCATATGCTGGGAGCAGGCATGCTGATGATGGCTTCTCTCACTCCACTAACGCTATGCACTGCAATGAATAATAATAATATGCCATTTGCAATCTGTACTGTGCTTTTCACATGAACTCTGGACATTTGTATCTGTGCAGACTAATATTACATGGTCGCATTGAGCACCTTGCCCTTCCATTCTGTTTGGTTCCTTTCCAGTTAATTGACTTCTGCTCTGTTCAGTTGAATCCCGTTCCGTTCCCTTCTGTACTGACCGACCTGTTAGCTGCGGCAGCACCACCTAACTGCTGAAGTGCCATCATTACTACATTGAGTAAGATATTTTGTGGTCTTTAGCTATGACAGATCATATCAGTCGACGTTAACCAAATGAAACATCAGTCCGACACCAGGAACTATCCTGTGCTACACGCAGTAATCAGTGCTCGCCTAGTGTTTAGAAAGATGCAATAGTAATCTGAGACTGAATTCGGTTTAACTTTCAGGAGCTGATTATGTTTTATAAGCAACTATTTGGTCAAATCAGAGACACACCTGGACTAACCCTCCCAACCCTTTATATGACCTTGAATAGGTTTATTCCACACAGCTTCCTGTCTGCTGATGTTGGCAGAGCTTCAGCTTTGGGTGGCCAGCCAAACACACATGGCAGCTGCTGCATGAACTGGTTATATTCGTAGTCCTTTCTACATATCTGTGACGACTGTTGTACTCCTATTGAAATTCAGAGTGTTTTTCTGCTCCTGATTGTGAAACCCGAAAGGCTAAGGTGGAACTAATTCTCTCAGGCTTGTTACCGAAGGCTGTCACACTTTGTTTGTGTGCTGCAGAAATGTGTCTCTGCCTTCCGAAGCTGTTCTCATCTCTCTATTTGCTTTCATGTCTCAAGTACATTATTTTGTTATTATTATTAACCAACAAAGCCGGACGCTCTTGCTCTCTCTCTTTCTCTCTCTCCAGCTCTCTCTCGCTTCCAGGAGTGCGGAAATTGAATATTGCATTTAAAAGTCAATTTCCACGATGGGATTACGCAAATCAGCCTCTCTCCCGTTTCACCCTTTTGCTTCCATTCATCTCTCATTCATCCTCCTCCACCTTGATGCATCTCTTCATTTGCTGCGGTTTACTCTATTCATTTGAAGACATCTTTTTTTCCACGCTCTGCGGCCCGACTCGTGTTTTTCCACTTTGCATTGTTACGTTGCCCCTGGCCAACCTGTGCCAAAAAGGAAGAAAAAACCCCCACCCACCCCTAAAAGCTATTACTCCTCTAAAAAAAATTATGTTTTTGGTCAATGCAATTTAAGTATTAGAGGTGTGAGTTATTTATTTATCTTTCTATCTATTCATTTGTATTGAAAGAGGGCAAATTGGTGAGATTGTGCCTGTGAAGTGAATTAGGAGAAGACGACTTGGGTGAACAAAGGCACACATTAATCCTCCTCAACCCCACCTCGCCCTGAGTCAAACAACCTCTCTGTTTCTCAGCATAGGTAAGAACATACTCGGAGGAAGAATCCTATACAGGTGTTAAGAGATGTCTTGACAACTAGATGCAGGGGCAAACACATGTTAGTGTGATGTTGCTCCGTTTCTATTAGAAAGGTTTGTTATATTCAAATATGATATTATATTTTGTCTTAATTTTAATATATTCAAGTGCACCGTCTGCCTTCAAGGCAACTTTTACAACATAAACGATGTAATATTACTTTCTACATTTTGGTGTGTGTGTGTGTGTGTGTGAGAGAGAAAGCGAGCAAAAGTATAAACATGGACACATCTTTAGTTTATTTTCCGCATGGTTTTGGCCAACTGCTCCGGTCAGCAACTGGAAGGTGTTGTTGTAGTAACCTGAAGCTGTAGCTAACGCCCAACACACCAGACACATTGAACCAGAACTCATGCACACGCAGGCACACACACACAACCTGCAGAGAAAAGAGCAATCTTAAAGGAATGTTTAGAAGACTGGATTTGAGCGTAGAGAACATAGAGACTAAAGTCGTACATGTATTCCCAGAGAGAAGACAACTAGCGCTGTCTCAAAATGAGAATTTGATGGTCTTCTAAAAACGAAATGAGTAATATGCGCTGCATCAGTTAGTTTTGGGGGAAAATAGACACAACATTTTATACAAAATGGCTATCTTTCTGTATGTCTTGAAGTGATGCTTATAATAGGCAGTGTGCAGATGCAATTGTATCTTGCCTATGTAGGAGTCAAATGATCTTAAGTTGCATGGCTAAGAAGAAACGATATTCGATGGCCACTGAGGTTGGCTGATTCAAAGATATTCAGGAGGAAACCCAATTGTGTGGGCTGTGTGATCTGGGGGAAGTAGAGAGTTATACTGCACTGAAATAATAATAATAATAATAATAATAATAATAATAATAATAATAATGACAACATTATACTTAGATCAAAAATTTTAATAGTTGTTTAATAAAATCTTTCGGGCAATAATGAAAACATCATTCATTCTTCTGACTAATGCTTCTACTAGTGCTGTACACTAAATCATTACCTGTGCTCGTGGGGACCATGGATAACTTTAATGTCACACAAATTGACTAATAGCACATTCTCCCTGATCTTTGAACTTTTGTGTATAAATGTTACCCTGGTACAAAAGAGTATAGGGTTATTGATTCATGTATATTGCAAGCACAGCTCCTTATCTCCTTGAACTGGAAAAATAACAGATGAGCCCAACATGCCTATGTAGAAAAAATGTCCCCATTGAAGGGAATGGAAGAAAAATACACATTGAGAGGAAAATTGAGACTCTATTAATAAATATGGACACCACCTATCCATTATCTAGTGTAGAGTGACACAGGGAATCTTAAAATATATATAATATAATGGTATACCTTGCATGAGATGAAAGGTATATGTTTATATAAGTCCTTATTTGTTTCTTGTTTTTGTGTGAATGTGAGTGTTTTTGACAGTTTCTGTAACATATTTTTCCTTCTTTTCTTTTTCAATTAAATGTCCATGTAACAGGAGCTAAAAGTAAAGGAGAAAATGCTTAAAGGATGATTGAAGATATATGGTGGAAAATGGCATACATGTACTATGGGAAAGGTTAATTGATTGATTGTTAGAAATAGCACATTTTTGTAAAAACGTTAAAACATTCCCAAAAAGAAAATGTGTCTTTAGTAACCACTTGAACAATATATTTTTCTCCGACGCGAACAAAATATGAAACTCTGGCCTCCCCGGTCCTCTGCCACCCTTCCCCCTCCCTCTCCTCGCTGCTTTCCTCATTTTCTGCACCTCTACAGAAGGCATCTCTCACCCACTCTCCACTTTCCTCTCTGCTTGTTTACAGTAAGCAGGTCCGAGCAGGATGGTTTTACCTTTTATGGCCATTCTTCATCCACGGTAAAAGTGCACTAATACAACGGTATGTTACCCACCTCTCCCTCCCTACTCTGACCTCCCAGATGGGGCACAAGGGGTGGGTGGACTGTGTGTGTGTGTGTGTGTGTGGATCACCAAGTCTGTGAAGCTTTCAATTTCTGATGTGGCAAAAAGAAAGTCTGATTTGTCTCCATAGACAGATAGTGGCTGAGGTTTGTTTTGAATGTCTGGCTGTATAAAAAGCTCCTCTCACAAGTGTTTAGGTTAGACTGTGGGTGCCATGCATGCATGCATGCACGCATACACACACACAAACTAGGCAGGTGTTACTGAGTAAGAACTGCTGCTAATACATCCAAGCATTCAATGGGAGGAATGAGTGTGAGTCGAAGAGAAAGAGATGACATACGGCATTGTGCAGACATAGTGGGCATGGACGGGAAATGTCATGTTTCAAAGCAATGCTAATTACAGTAATGTGTGAAGACAACATTAACTCCTTTTCTTACTTAAGCTCTGTAATTCCACCCTATACACTGTAGCGTCTATTAAAACCCTTCAGACCCTCTCCACTCATGCTCTTTGCTGCATGTCAAGGCCAGCATGTTGGCAGGAGTCATCTCAGAGATTTCTCACTGTCACTACGAGCTGCAAACGCTGGTGTCTGTGTGTAGGTGTGTTGTGAGAGAATTGCTTCTATGAGTTTGTGTGTTTTACTGATATATTTGAGTGTCTGTTTGGGGGCCTATGTGCAGCAGTGGGGACTTACGTTAGCCACAGGGTGTGTGCTGGGATCTGACCTCCATTCATTCATTCATTCATTAACCATACTGCTTATCCCGAAGGGTCGCAGGGGGGGGCTGGAGCCAATCCCAGCTAACATTGGGCGAGAGGCAGGAAACACCCTGGACTGGTCGCCA